>VOMN01113496.1:0-10749 GCA_014899125.1 Orchestia grillus | reverse complement strand
TATTTGTAAGCTGCATTTTGGGGTGTACAGTAAATGTTTTGAATTACAATTGAAATTACAATCCATTAATTTTTATTCATGATCGTGTTAGTGATACGGGAAACCACTATTCAGTGGGTTAGGTTTTTTGTGAAACACCCTGTAAACACGACTCTGATCTATATTTTTCTTCATTAATAAAAGCATATATTGGCAGGATCTGAACTCACGAGTAACTGTTGTAAAAACATCCGAGCTTGTGCCCTGAATGCTGCCTCGAAGGACGAGAAGTGCCTGGTCATGCGAGAGGACCTAGTGAATCTCTCCGAAAAAGAGGCAAACGGCGCTTGCTATGCGAGGGTTCACGCTATTGCCTTGTTTTGCTTCCTGAGAGACGGCTGCTTCGCCGCGTCTCTTCACTGTAGGACCAGCGAAATTGTCTTTAACCTTTGTGACCCAGACCAGAGGGCTCGAGTTTGTTGCCAAGTGGCAAGGTCTGGCACATTTATTTACATATCGAGGAAAAACAGTTATGGGTATTAATATTTAAAAAGTGGTTATGGGTATATATATTTGAAAAGTGATACCTAGGCATACAATTTTGAGGTATTTACAGCCCTACGCTTGCACAGTAAAATGTGCGACCGTAATTTTCCTGGTGACTCTCTCACGAACTGGAGGGTCTCAAAATGATAAAATGTTAAGATTCGATTTTATTGTAGGTTCATTATCTATATATTGAGCTTGATGGAAGTGCCATCTGATGTACAAGCATGCAAAGTGAATTACTTCATATTAGTCTCATGTAAGTATCGATGAATTTGAATTCTAGGTTCTGAATTTTGCAGTTTGCCAAATTTTGTGCTAGGCTTCATCTATTTCTTGAATTTCTTTTTTTTGTTATCGTTTACGCTCCTTTGCTGTGACGTACCCCGGGTTTTGTGTCTCGCCAGTTTATTTTACTCGTTCAAGAGATCTTTGTGGTATGCGTGAGTTGCGTTAGTAAAATGAGAGCATTTTTCATTTCCTTGTGGGTCTGCAGCTCTGCTTTAAATAATCATGATAATTGTAGGGGAGCCCGCACACGCACTCCAGAAAATGCATGAACGAATTTATGCGACACTCGAGCTTGTGCTGTCGTTAGGGCATCGTCGGAAGTGACAAATTCTTTTCACGGTTCCACTAAAGTGAAGGTTTGAAGCACGTTTCACCCCCTGGTCGTTTTAGTTCTTTTTCAAGCAACCTTACCATTAAGTAAGATGTTGTCGCATGTTCACAGCATTCCGACTGAAAAATTTTCTCACTTCATATCTCGTTACTACGAGTCTTGTGTACGTTTAAATAGTTTCATTCATTTTGCGTGGGCTCAGCGAAGGAAATCTCACAATTGACTCAGCTTTACCTGCGGACGCTGCTGGTGTCATGTCGCACCGTGCTGAAATTGTTGAGTGTTTGCAATTACGTTTTTCTCTTTTTCTTCATGGTAGAGGAAATACGAGCATTTTGAGCTGCTTGCACTGGTCGAATCACTAGGTAAATCGAAGAGTGAACAATGCTTTTGATAATTCCTTCGGTGTCATATATCTCTTCACTAATTGTAATCTTGGTGTATTTCAGTGCATGTTGAAGTTTACTCTCGACCTTCTTGTGACTGTCAACTCAAGCATGCCTGGAATTAATGCTAATATCTTTGGTTTATTGACGTTAAACTAGCGGCAGCCTTACTTCATACCACGCAGGCTTACAAAGCCCAGATTTGCGTTACGACTTCACTGATCTGTCATGCGTAAGCTGCGTCGTACGTCCGTGTTACGCAAGTACCATCGTGACTACGCTTGTTCGGCCGTGTCTCGTGTGGCTGATGCGGCTTTGCACACGCAAACACTTGTTTATTGACGCGTCTGTGTATCCAATTGTTGCCATTTGCGCTCATTTGTAGCGGTTTGTGCTCGCCGGCCCCGCTTATCTTGCCCGTCTGTGCGTAGATGTGCCCATAGTGCCTCGCATAACCGTTGCAGCGAGGTGATCAGCGGCGGTGTGATGTGCACCCGCCTTGTTTGGTGAAGGCTTCTCGGTTTTCAGGAGTGGTGAAGGCTTTTCGGTTGTCTATAGTGGTGAAGGCTTCTCGGTGGCCTGGAGTGGTGAAGTCCCTCTTCCCTGAAGTAATGTAATCACGCTCGTATCTAAAGTTATGTAATTGCTACTCGGTGCTTTTTATCTTGAGCGAAATCATGTGATTGCTCTATTGCTTTGAGTTATGTGAGCATTGCTGGTTGTGCTCTGTTGCTTGTAAACTTTTTTGATCAATTTGTCTCATGAGGTGATACGTTTGACTTGAGGCACCATGAATTCAGTGATTTCAATGATGGTTTTAAAATATACACTCGCCGTATCATTCTTGCTAGATGTGCGGTGCGGCTGAATTCAAGCGATCGTCGTTTTTTAACAGAAGTTCAATTCTGAATTATCCTGGTCGACGCGAGTGTTTCTCTATTTTCTTGTGTAAGATACTGTGTTTAACCGAACCTTACGTGGGAGAATATTTTTTGCCTGTGTACTATGTGTGAATTATTTTCATGGAACCCCAGCATTTCGCTGTGATTGCAGTGCTCCGACTGTGGCCGAAAGTCATGTCTAATCTGGAAAAAGCTCAACAGTTGCTATTGAAGGTCATTTTATTTTAACGCAATAGCAAATTTTCTGTGTCAACTTTGTACCTGCAGAAATGATGGTGTTTTTTTTCAAGTGAGGCCTCGTGCAATGTTAATGTACGATTGATTTTGCATTTATTTGATGGCCAGCCAAAACTTTAAGGCGTTTCTATCCACATGCTCTGCCTCAGAGCGAGATGCTCACAGCCAGCCGCATTACCACTCTGCCGCTCCGAGCTGTCGTGAAATTGTAGGCTGCTCCGAGCATTAATTTATCCTATTAGTAATTGTCCCAACTTTTGTTTACTAATAACAAATGAATATTCACCCGTGTGTCATAAATTTTGTTCCTTTTTGCGATGCAATCCTGCTGTTGACCTTGACTGGCTCTGCACGCGATCTCACAGCCCGTTTATGGCGTCCAATTGTATCTGTGGGACGAGCGCTCGCCAATATTATGTGCTAAATAAGGGCTCGTGCATGGTTCTTATACAGTGGGTGTTGACTTGGAACTATGCTCGAGTACAGAGCAACTTAAGAAGTGAGTTTATGGACTGTGAAGTACAGGGATGAGTATGAATTTGCCTCTCAATTTTCAGTTGCGAACAGGACTGTGGGCCGCGCTAATGGGAATCGAATTCAAATTTTGATGTATTGGTTTCATTGTCTTTGTACACTCTCATTCTTTTAATGTATTTTATAATTACGATTTATTTTGTCAGTTATTAAATAACCCAATTAATTTGTTAAAGTAACACTTTCATAACGTTTAAGAGAGGTCCTGTTGAAGCGTGTGCTGTCGAAAGAAATGTGGGAGCTTACTCAGGTGTAGGGTTTTTAATAAGCAGCAGCGTCGTACAGCATCACCAACACCATTGACTTAATTAAAACTTTGCATCTTACGTTAAATTTTCTGTTCCAAAAAATGATAATGAATCACGGTAGCACACACAACGTTCAATTATTCCAAGAGAAAGAGAACCCCATATAATCTTTGGACCAAGTTCTGCATATACATTCCCAAAACATTGCATGGATTTTTTCATCATTAATTTTTTGTGAGGTGGCTCTAACGTTGTGAGGTACAACAACCTGGGCTAGTGGTGTTCACTTGGGTCAGCGGCTGAGCCCAAAAATGCATCATTAAGTTTCTCAGTGATTGATTGCGAAATTTGGAGAACAATTTTCCCATTTTGGTCCACTTTTCGTGAAATTACCCATTGATGCAGGATTTGCAGGCATGCTTCCAGGCACGTGAATTCAATTTAGCACGGAACTGATCAAATCGTCCGCTTCTTTTCTCTCTTGCCGCGCATACGGCGTTGTGGAAATGAAATGTGTCCGAGGTACGATTTTCTTAAATGCCGCACGCTTCGGTCGTAAAGAGTTGATGGTCCAAATAAATCGTTAAAATTTATGAGGTCGTAAAATAATTTCGTGAAGTGCAAAAACCTTAAAAATCCTGGCCACGAATCACTAAGGCTCACATGCACGGTTCCAGTATGCATAAAGAAGTGGGCATGTATTTGTTTATTAACAGCACCCCTGACAGTTGTCGAGGGAAGGGACGAACGAGCATTTATGTGTTCACTTGGAAAAGATTGTGACACCAGTTCTCCAGTCTCCCTGACAATATTATTCATGATCACTCTTTAAAAATAAGAGAACCGAACTCACGCATGTAAAAACCCTACAAAGTAAAGAGTTGTTTGTCAACCTTAAAGTTTGAAGATTTTATTTATTGCGTCAGCGTGTTTCTTCAACAAGTCTCTTTAAAACATTTTTATATTAAGGATGGTTGGTGGATTGGGGTAGAAGGCACTAGAAGGTTGTCAAAAATAGACATAAACTGAAACTAAACAGTTTATAATAACAACAATTTCGTAGCACATTTATTCGTTTTATGATTTACCTTTTATTTTGCTCGCTAGTGGTTTTTTGTTGCATTTTTGTGGATTCGCGTTGGATTTATAGGAAATGAATGTGCGTCGTACTGCTATGTCTGGACAACTGAGTTTTTTTTCACTTTTATTTAATGGTTTGACTTTGTTTTTCCCCCTTAGAAACGCACGTGGAATTGATTTTAAATTCTGAATGACACCGCTTCACCATCATTATTTTGTAAGTATGGGAGTCGGTAGCTTGAGAAGCAATGCAATGAAATTTTTGGAGCTTGAAGTCTTTCCTGCTAGTGTCGTATTTTTTGAGGCCATTGTTCATTAAAGATCAAGATGTACGTTTAAAAATTGCTGGATGTATTCATCGGTCACTCACCGTTTGTCTATTTGCTCGGGAGTATCTTGTATTCTGTTTTATTTTTAAACGGGAAAGTACTTCTCTTTTAAATTTTTATTTTCATACAGGTAATAATACACGTACAGAGTTATATCTGTGTAGTATATATATATATATATATAGATGAATAATTATTAATATTTTTAGAATGTTCACTTTTTAGGCATTAAAGGATAAACATCGTTGAAAGAAATATAAAATAGTTTTTGAATATTGAATTAAAACGTATTGTATAAATAAACAGTAAGATCAATATAATGCGTGAATAAACGTTTTGGGACAATGGAGAACTTCTGAGGTGCTGGTTTTCCATAGGTTTACAGCACGTGACGTCGCGTGTGCACGCTGATGTGGGTACCTGGGAGGTGGTGAGTGGAGCGACAGAACCTACAATAGCCTTCGGAAACATTAGTTTACGGAAGCTATTCTTATAACTGAAACTATAAAATGTGAGCACATGGAATAATTTTCCACTTAATTTAATTAATGGGAAATATTGTAGTACGTTCGAGAATGCTTGATATTGAGGTATTTAGGTGAGTGATTACAGTGGGTCGATAGAGTCCGCTCAGCGCTTCAAGAAAGAAGTTACGGAACAAAAAACCTCACCGATATGATCATAATTATTGCGCATCCTCGCTAGCATCTACAGCCCCTGAGTTTAAAACTTGTACAAAAAACCTCAAGTTGAGATCAAGCGCGGAGTTAACGTGAGCAAAACCAACCGTGATGGACGATAAGCTAAGATTAACTAAATAAAAGTACACTAGCCTCCCACTCTGTAATCACGATAGCATCAGATAGATGTGCTCGAGCACTCTTCACGAGCGACGAATGAGCTCCTCAAACGGAAGAGCGTTGGCAGAGCGTGTGAGAACTAAACCATGGCGTGTATATATCTTATTGCAGGAAGCATCTGTGTAATGGACCGTGTTATTGTTTCGTAAGTACGTGGGAAGTACTCTGCTTTTCTGCATTTTTCTCCTCTTCCAGACAGTTATCATTCAAGGTTCAAAGTTTGTCTACCCGGATAGCAATGTAGTCTGAGGAAACGTACCAGAGAATAACTTCATTACCGGTTAGAGATTGTGGTCTCATCGAGCTTCCTTTATAGGTAGAATGCGGTTGTTGTTGTTTGCGTTTGGTTTTCATTTCAATAAAATGAATTCCAGGGCGTTTGAATTTAGTTTTATGCGGCATGATCTGAGCGTAAATTGTTTGTGTCATTGTGTTTGTCCATGAATTTTAAGATTCATTCCATTAAAGAGGTTAAGATTATCATTGCCCTGTACGGTCGTCGAGCGGAATCATTAATGTTGTTTATTTTGCCTGAATCCATTTCTAAGTTTTTATCGATATCTCTTCTTGAAATGTTCCCGTGAACTCGTCACTTGTCCATCACCCCTTAATGGCCCCAGGATGCCGCGGAAGCTTTGGTGCACACGAACAAACTCCAACAAATGATCCGTGAGAAAATACAATTTATAACCAGTTTTTTTCTTGTATTTCATTGAACTCGATTCTTTCTATCGTGAAGAGTTCGCTCGCTCTGTTAGTCACCCCTTGCAGGGGCTGCAGCGTTTCCACAAAAAATTGGTGTGAACGGATGATCTTGGAATTATTCTGCTCGGTTGAAGCCGCGGCTGCGTCACGACCTCGCACCTGCGACCATTTTTTGTTGAGTGCGCGCCCGCGCTTCCTGTGAGTGCGCATGCGTGAGGCGAGACGCTGTGTAGAAAATGTGTGCTACGCTTTTGCACTTCTGCTTGGCTGGGTCATTATTCTTGGCAGGTTGTTCGCTGTTGCTTTTCTTCCACGTTCTTTTAGTCTTTTAGTCGCTAGCGGCTATGTTGGCTTCATTGGTTTGTATCGTTATTTCCTTATTTATTAAATAATAATTTTGGTAATCACAGCTTTTTATAATTGCTGCTTATTGTTTCTTCAATTGATGAGCTCTACCATTAGATACTCTTATTGATTTGATTAGACTGCCAATTCTAATCCCTACCGAAGAGATTCGTTTTTTTGTCACTCATTCCAATTGAAACTATGTACAGCAGAACATGGATGAACTTTCAATTAATATCGGTGCTTCTCACCATGTATTTCAATGTACAGATCCCATTTCGATCGGAATTGAGGGCAGCTAACTATGTTTATGTTATTTACTTGACTGTGAAACGTGTGACTGCGGTCGTTCACTTGTACTCGACTTTCTTGGCCCCATTTCTACCTGGTTATACACCACCCATACGATTGACAGTCTTTCCTTTTGCTTTTTGGCATTCATGTTTTTGACAGTTTGTTGACATTGCTTGATCTATTCAATGCCATTCGTAGTGACTTTTTCTTCTCAGCGAGTTGCTGATGTTATTCAATAGGTCGTGCTATTCACGACCACTTGCCCCTATTCAGCGCGCTGCACAGTTTTATGCTCTAACCCTTGAGCGCTGTGCCCCAAGTGCCCCTGCATGGTGTTTGCTCGTGGGACCCGACCCCCTCGAAGGGATTGCGCGACAGTTTCTGCTCCTTACTCGATTTCTATCACTGGTATGCAAACTTTTGCTTCGTTTGAAATTTATTGGGCTTGGCAGTATCAAAATGAAGAGGTTCGTTCCAACACTAGAGTCTTGTCATTTAAAGATACATGTTAATTTGTCACGAAATTTTATCTTGAAATAATTTTTTTTACCCGTGCAAGTGATGAATGAGTTAATTTTGGGCATAGGTAATCAAATACTAGTAGTACTTGATGCATTCATGCTTGAAAGTTCGTTCTTTTTTTCTTGCGGGCATGAAACTGTTTCCTCTCTTTTATGTTCATTTAACGGAGGACGAGTAACTCTAAATCTGAGGTGACGTTAAGGAGAAACTCTTAGTCTTGAATCCATGGGAAAGACATGGAAGGCAAACTAAGCGGCGCGATGAGCCCGAGTTTACCATTATGGAGTTGAATTATTTTTCAAAGGAAGGCATTCGTACCGCTTACTTCCCTCTTATCGACGCTTTCAGGGTCTGCTTCTGGGCATGTTTTTTTCAGTGTGAATCCAAAATTCTTTTATTACAGTAATTATGTCAACATCAACTGAAGAAAATATCATATTTTCTTTGAAATAATTCAATTCATTAAGGCTTCCTAACCATAACTCAGGTGAGCGATGGAGAATAATGTTCTCTAACATCAACGCTTTTCCCTGGTCGACCCGACATGAGATACTCTTTCTGACCTGCTTGTTGCGACGAGTTTCTTTTTCAAACTACTTGTATGCGAGATATTTTGCTTTTAATGTTTTATGAACTCGGTGCAAGTCCGGTGCGAATTTCTTGAGCACTTAAAATCATGCTTGCAAATTTTATTAATCACTGAGATTCGGTATCAACACTGAGTAGGTACGATAGCGTCTTCGTAAGAAGCCAAATCGTTTCTGAAACAAAATTCAGCCAAAATCTAAGTTCGATATACAATCGATATGTAAATCATTGAAGATCGGTGAAATGTTTTGGTTCTAAATGTTGTGTAACATTTTTGTCGTTTTTAATCTAATGGTATCGGATTGAGCAAAATATCACGTTATTCTTTAGTTTTTCTCCGAAAACTCTTATATGATGATATTGGTATTTGCCTCCGATTTCCCTTCAGAGTTCCACTAAAATATACGCAAAAATGCGTTCAGTGTGCCTCGACGGGGCGGCCACATCGATTTTTCGCGACCTCAAGAGAAAGCATCGTGATTATTAATGGCGGTCGTGTTTATTAATGCTTAGTAATGATGGCACGTGGTTTTTTGGCCTCGATTTAGGGTGGTTGGCCAGGCAGACAAAAAGCGCGAGATGATATCACGAGAACTGATTTTCCGTCCATCCTCGTGATATGATCTCCCGCATTTTGTCTGCCTTGCAAACCACCCAAAATTGAGGCTAGAAAAAATAGACGCACCTTCACCGTCCTACCTGTTCCACGGAAACAAAGGAAATCGCGACACAACTGGAGCGCCGGTGCCGACGTCAGGCGGGTGGTTACTTCGAGCTCATGTCGGTCGAGTTGCTGCGTCTAGTATGTCTCGAATTAGTGGCAAACACAATACACGAGACTGTCATAATGACTTTTTCTCATTTTCTAGTGTCTCAGCTTGTGTAATTTCGTTATGAAATAACTGAAAGCTTCCACCGCTAGTGGATTGAAATCTCGTACACTTGGAAACCTCGTGCACTTAGAGCGCGGCGACAGGGACCTGCTCGAGAGAAGGGGCTACAGGACGGGTTCGTCATTCGCTCTGCCTGCTTTCTAGCGCGGTCGCCGTCTCATGCTTCGCTTTTGCTCGTAATCAAATTCGATATCGACGCTTGGCGACCGTAAATGGATTTGTCCGACGTTGCAATTCTGTAAGAAAAATGCAATTTTTTGATATCATGTTCTTGCAAACTGGATTTTTATTGTTCGTCGGTGATGGCATGAAATAATTTTTATTTTTACGGCGAGTTTCTAATTAGGTGTTAATGTTATAGTTGAATTCTGATTCGATCCCTTCTCCATTGTTAAAGCTTTATAAGCTTTGTCTAACTGATGCGAAAGAGAGGCTGAATGAAGCTCTCTCTTTCGTGTCAATTGAAAAGCATTCGAAAAATACTGGTGCCAGAGTTATTACTTAATGCTCTGCCTCAGGCTCACGAGCAAACGTTTCAGATCATCAGTACTATCCCTCTTGATGAAATTCGATCTCAAATTCTTACCGATATTTGCACTTTTTACGTGAAAACGTTTGAAATCTTGTAAGATTTGAGAACATGAATATCCGGCTCACTCGAACGCAAGCTATTTCGTTGTATTTGGTCAGTAGCACCTCTTATTTTACGCTTAAATTACATCTCGTGAGGTATTGAAGGGAAAATTCTGGAATTTCGTTTGCTAAATTGACTCTGTAATTAATTTAGTAAAGTGAACAATAAAATTTAGTTTTATTCATCAAAATTATAGTGCTATTCAAAGGATGAATCAGTATAAATGAACTGACTGATAGAACTTATGAAACAGAATGTTAGGGAGTTAGCGCATCATGCATGGAAAATACAAACGTTACCAGTGAAGAAAGTACTATTACAGTTTTATCCCGATTTAGTGTTTTTTGCTTATGTATTTGAACATACCGTGAAAACTTCCCTGTGTATTGCGTTAAAAATGCGCATTTAGGTTTAATTATCAAGTCACCGCAGACCTGGTATTCGTAGGGACTAATAGTGTTGTAAAAACAAGTCTCCTTGACCGCGATCGAAGCTGAAGTGGCAACGATAGGCTTTATGCTTGAATTCTGTTATTTAGCATGAATTCTGCATGTAAGGTTACCCAATCGCACGTTTCCGCCTGGACTGTAACTAACTGTATGCCTGTGTGCTCCTGTGATTTTTCTGAGCCGATTATTTCGACCGCCACAGTCGACGGCTTCCACTCAAACCACACGCGTCATTTCGACCGATTGTTGTGTTCCCAGGACCCGAGCCTTCCTGCAGTGTGTAACTGTGCCTCTGGCATCCAGGCACCGCCTTCGCCTGCCTCCTTTGACCGCCCGGCGCTCCCGCTGCTCTTGCCCTAAAACTTTTCGACGTCCTGCAGTTTGCCTCATCATCGTCTGAGATGAATTCCCTCCTTAGATCCCAGCTCCCGTCCGTGTCCGATTCTTCTGTATGGCGTGAAAGTTTGCTGCCGCCCCGCGAGGTGATGGAGGGGGGAGAGCGGCTGTAGACTGGCTCCTGTGCGCGTGTTCTTTCAGAGACTGGCGTGCTCTTTTTGGGACTGGCTTGTTCTTTTTGGGACTGGCGTGCTCTTTTT
>VOMN01113495.1:0-13632 GCA_014899125.1 Orchestia grillus | reverse complement strand
CGCTTCAATCGACCATCCGCGACGAGGGTCAACACGTGAGTCAAGGTGAGTCAACACGTGAGTCAATTTAATAACTCCAATAATGGGCGTAATGGCATAACTCTTTCGGATTATTTATTAAAATTTACATCGCTTTTTTCGTGCTCATCAAAACCGATACGTTGAGGTAGAGCAAACTGGCAACATATTTTTTAGATTTTTTTTAATTCTGATTGTGCCAATTGTGCATTCCGGTGGTGGGTTACACTCGTCTGGCCCTCAACATGAGAAATGCAGAGCGAGTTTCTCGAGGTCATTGGATCTTTCGGACTGATAATTTTCCGGCCTATTCCTGTGCTGAACATAGAAACTACGAAATGAAAATCTTCTACGAACTAATTATTCCTAGCTTTAGAATTTGAGAGTCGTGATTGGAAAATTAGAATTTGATCTCCTAGAGAAGTAGTTATTGGTTTTACTTTTGAAAAATGAGATGCACGTCGTATTCCTTCTGGAAACAGCAGACCACTAGATTGAAGTCCATAGTTATTTCTCCCTCCCATATAATCAGTAACTAGCCGATATTTTTTCATAAAAAAAACGTACTACTTCTTTTTCCGAATTTATTTGTTCCGCGTTAGCCTAGATTCTAGACTTACATTTAAATAAGGTTCAAAGAATATGTAATCCTGGATTCTTTTCATTAATTTTCTTTCCAATACAAATGTTACAAAAGTACACAAGTGTGACTACACACTTCGTAAGCTAATACAAACATAAGAGCTTTTTCAAGTGAAAAATAAATATACACGTATACCCTTCAGTTTGAATCTCAAACTGTTCCTGCTCTACCGTTCTTCACTTTCATTAAAACTGTTGTATTTTTTCAGGCTTGACAGCCGAGAGAATCTGTTATTTCAACTTTTGCATTTTTAGTTTGTTTCTTAGGGTAGAAGTTAGTTCCATTTCCTGGACGCTTCGTGAGAGCTCCTCTCAGGACATTCACGAATTTGGATTCAGGAACGAGTTTTTAGTCCAATTTTCTGGCCGAAGGAAGATTTATTTGACGAAAGCGAGACAGTGAGACGCGGAAGCCTGAATTATGACGCACATGAGGAGCCAGAATCCGTTTTTTTTTGCATTGAAAATGGTCGAAATGAATGCTGACATGAATACCTGCTGTGAAATAATTTAATATTGAATATCATCGACAAGCCTCCGGAAAGAAAGTTTTTTAAGACACTGTCGACCCTTCTGACGAGTCAGTGCGAGATGCTTTTCCTCCAAAACATCAGGATGTTTCAAGATTAATATCTCTATACTAAGCCCAAGTCCGAGTGCTTGCCTTTCGAAAGGAGAAAAAAACACGATGTTCCTAGTAAGGTGGCACACCAGTGCAGCCTGGGCTGATGCCTGTACTACTTCCAAGGGATACGAGGTTGTATCTTCTAGCTAGTGGATTGAATCACCATCGAATACTTACTTTCTAAGATTCGTATATTTAGATAGAGCGGGCAGCGAGCAAGTTAATTCTAGAGTTACTGAACACACTCAAAAGCAACAGGGTAAACTTGTGATGCAGTTGTCACCACAAAACAGGTGTTCATGGCCAGGTACGGCAAAATCATGTGACACATTTGTCACTTTATCGAAAGTAAAATATTGAAAAAAGAATGCACAAAAGTATTTTATTTTTCTGCTACATATATATGGGTTGAGTGAAGTTTGGTTTTCTACCGGCTCAGGTTGAAAATACTTCCGTTCATTATTTATTTATATTTGTTTTTTACTTTTGATAAGCCAACGTGTGTGCAGGATCATGCCACATCCTGATCAGGGTAAAGTTGACTAATATTTTTAACGAATAATCGTGACCACCTGCTCACGTTTACTATTGAACTGCAAGGTTGGTGAAGTATCTGTGACATTCCCCCTGAAATAATGCTATGGGGGTGGAAATAATGGAAGAACACTACAAATTAACATAGGACTTTACTAATCATGATTCATGGTGGATGAGATTTCGGCTTAAGGAAGTTAGTTCAACTGAAAGTCAGTTTACAAAAAATAATTATGTTGGCTTACTTTTTGAAAAGTAATTACAAAAACATACGATTTTTGTTCAAATTTTGATAGAAATAAAGACATATAGTGGGCCCTCAAAAAATGGCATATTCCCATTTTACCGCGCCTGTGATACTGAAGTAATAGAAATGGAATAAAAGAGGGAAAATGATTGTTCATTAAATCAGTCACATACAAAACACAATACAATCAGATTATAATTAATAAAAAGAGAGACTTCAGCTTTGAAATTAGGATGTGGAAGTCGCATTATATATTTTAATCTTGATCAGTAAGACCACGGCCTTGAAATTACGAGGGGAAGTCGCGCTGAAACTTTCATTTGTGCATCTTATTTCGGCACTAAGCACTAAGAGTCAAATATTAGCCAAAACCATCTTGTGGTTTTTGTGGGGACCTGTTAAACTTAAAATATTTCCGTGGAAAGTTGGCCCATTGCCCCCGTGATGCTCTTGTACGTAAGATAGACCGTGAAATTGTCTCAAAAAGCTGCGCCTGTTACGAATTATGCAAGATGAGACACCTAGATCTTAAATTAGAGTTGTATTACGACAAAACTTCTAGGAATTTGTGGTCTCTAGTCCTTGTAAAACTTAAATTAAGGGTGCGACACGAGTCCACAATGGAACTGTACGAACTCGTGCGGTTGGAGAAAGAGAAAAGGTCATTTATTCCAAAAGTAAGTGACACACGTCACACATGGTATGGTAAATGGCTTGGCAATGACTGAATAAGAATACAGTGAAGCAATCAAAGATGTGAGTCCCATTTAATGCTTCAAACTTTGATTTCCAATTTGAAAGCTGAGCGCCATTGCGCACTGCGATGTTATCCACAATCGACAAAGCTTAAGTTATTGTACAAATTATTGAATAATTCGCTGTATCTGTTAAAATCGAAAGTAGCATTGGAAAGCTGTAAAATGGGATACGTAACACTGAATACGTTACAATAGATATAGAATGGAATATCGATGACTTAGAGTGGTGCTCTGATTCATTGAATAACTATAGTTAATCAATAGTGTGATTCTTAAGAAATATGATGGCGCCTATGATGGTGCATATGTTGGCGCATATGATGGAGCATATGATGGAGCATACGATGGTGCATGTGATGGGGCATATGATTGCGCATATGATGGAGCATATGATGGTGCATACGATGGTGCATGTGATGGTGCATATGATTGCACATATGATAGCGCATATGATGGCGCATATGTTGGTGCATACGATTGCGCATATGATGGCGCATATGATGGTGCATACGATGGGGCATGTGATGGTGCATATGATTGCGCATATGATTGCGCATATGATTGCGCATATGATGGCGCATATGATGGTGCATATGATGGCGCATATGATGGCGCATATGATGGCGCATATGATGGTGCATATGATGGCGCATATCCGATACTTTAAAATAAAGGAACATTGCATAAAATTTTCCAAATTTCCACATCTACGAGCTGATGTACGATGTTAACTAACTTTGCCACAACAGAGCCCACTCGTACGGTGTTAGCCAGTTTCGATCAAATAAAAAATTGAAATAAAACACGTATACTGAGACAGCGGTCTCAAGCGGCTTGTAAAAGTTCGTTTTATAATCAAAACGCAAACATCTTCAGGTGAATGATGCTAAAACAGATTTCGAAGCTCAATTTAGAAATCTATACGTGCTCCCACACATACATGTACATATGAATATATATTTATACGCATGTGTTATGCCTGAGATACGAAATGTCGAGACACATTTTCCTTGGAATCCTTTAGTGATCGGAGACTTTTTATACGTCGTGGGAGGAAGATTGCTCCACAGCAAGGCTCCTGAGATTGACAGAACTTCTTGCCCTATGTTGGCCAGACCGTAACCAACCACAGCATGCACAGGTTGGTACAAGACAGATACCTGATTTGTGCTGAGTTGTACATCACTCATGAGGCGTCTAAAATTTGTGTCTAAAATATATCAAAAAAGGGAGAACATCAAATAAAAGCTGCCATCGGTTTCGGGATATGTTAAAACATCTGCATACAACTAATTGCAAAATTAATTGCAATATATTTATAACTTATATATGCAACTAATTGCAAAATTCAGAATCACTTGAGTCTAAGAACTCAACCAGACGTCCATAAAACTAACCCCCAGCAGCCGTCGTTGGGCTGATTGGGAAAATTGCTTGTACTATGTTAATATACTAGTGCACAGTCGCTGGCAGTAGAGTTTCCTGAACGTGAGTCGTGCAGGGGCATCAAGAGGTATGCAAGAATACAGTATACCGTTGTATGAATGTAGACGCACTACTGTTAATTAATAAAGCTCGAACTAGAAGTTAATGCAAGTCAAAGCGTTTTTATTTCCAGTTCATTTAAAGTTTTATCGTTCGACGCAGTCGGACGATAAAATCAGCTGTACGAGACCTATTCATGTCCATCATTACACATGTGTCACCATTAAGGAACACGGTCACAAAGCCTCTCTTCTGTCACTCTTTCAAATGGGAAAACAATGCAATTAACCCACGTCAATAGCAGAACTTTTCTGTTCAGGATGCTTCTGAAAAAAAGAACTCTTCAATAAGCTTCCACGGCTACAACGCACAATCTTTTTCCATTATCTTCATTCGGGACACAAAAACACGCGTCATTTTCCACAGGAGAGCATTCTGCGTTGAGTGTCAAGCGATGAATAAAAAGACCGGAGAACAGTGTTTTTTGTGCACTCCATTTCGTTACAATACAGGTAAGTTTCCCACTTTGAGAGACGCAACTTTTGGAGCTCATTAGGAAAACAAACGTGGATGGAGCGGTTACAGACGGATGGGAAGAGGGGAGGGGGGGCGATGGGGGTGCGATTGGGGATTTGAGGCTTCTGGGTGTCCGTGCCTCAACCACAGACCGCTAAAATAGACCCTGCAACGAGCAGGGCAGGTGATATTATCTTGACGAAACCAAGGCTCCACGGTGATGATTTTTTACCAACGGCTGTCATTCGAGCGTGAATGATGTGAGTCGCTAATGTATTCGTGTATGAGCATCATTCATATATTTTCAAATTCATATACATGTAGATATTCACACATTCGAATCATTTACTCGTGTAACAGATACCAGCACGAATTTAAAATAACGGGAAGTCTAGACCGCGATTCAAGCATAACATCATTTTCTTTTTTTCTCACACACAGAGCTTACGTGTGAATTTCATTTGGCTTTGGAAGTAACTCTTCACATTTATTAATCCGCTCTAAAACGAATAACGAGGAACAGCTCGAAGGTTGTCTTTGCTTTGGAAACCTGATGCTACGTCGAGCTTTATTCGGTGAATGCTAAAGCTTCTCGTAAATAAAACAACGGTGAGGGGCATAAATTCGTTCAAAAAATCGTCGAAAGAGGTGCTAATTTGTTAACAAACCTACGGAGAAGACTCTTAATTTGGTTATAAAGCAATGGTGATGGGCGTTATTGTATTAATAAAATAAACATGAAGGGTATGAATTTGCTGAATATGTAGGTAGGAGGTGCACATTTGTCAATAAAGCTCGAGGGAAGGGCACTAACTTTTTAGAGGAATTCAGGTGAGGCAGCAATTATTTTTGAATTATTCGAGCACTCAATGTCGCTGAAAGTTGAAGATTGACATGGACTTATTTTCACCAGTCTGGTTGCGTAGAATATTTGAGCTGGACTCCACTTCACCAGGCTTACTGCTGTGAATATTTACTCTACATTGAACTAATATTTACTCTGCATAAAACTAATTCCCTTAGGACATAGCTCTGCTCGCTTCGTTGTCATATCATTATTTCATTGCAATTGCAAACAGCTCTGTGTCTATTTTATTAGTATTTCTTTAACCATACATGGTTCATATTTAATGAGATTAAAATCCGGTCGTGTTGAGATATACATGACCGCAATAAAAGGAGTGCCAATTTCAGAAGCCGTATGTGCAGGGGAGAATAATTTTACAGAATAATTGAATTTCACACATACACTCTGTTACAAAAGTCTCCGTTTTTTCTAAAATTGTTTTAGTCATTTGAGTCATCTATACAGCAGTGGTTCTCAAACACGGTGCCGCGAAACAAGAAGATGTCACAAAAATCTACGTATTTCTTTCACAAAGTTTAAAACAAATTTTCTCTCATATCCTGAAGAATGTAAATTATTATTCAAATGTTAAACTTTGTGAGTTGAAAGCTCAGGTTAAGCACCTCAAGCAGTGCCGTAACCTCTAAATTGCACCGTTGTTGTTACAAAACATTTTGGATTTCAGTATGGCACTTTATTATCATAATTATATGAAACGCATTCATTTTCAACCTTTATCTCGAGAACAAATAGTGAACTACATTTACTTCAATGTACAAGCTTTTCGTTCATGTTATGTCAATAATTTTCGTTAAACTTTGATTAAATTCGGATTACTTGTTTGTTATCATTTATCCTTCACTGTCGATTTGAATTAGACGATAAAACAAGTCAACTAAGAGCTTTCATCGGCATATAAGCCAAATATTGTGAACATCGCTAGCTTGAAAATTTTCAATGTTTCTTCAACCATATTTTAAAGCTGAAGGAAACAATTTGAGAGCTGGCACAGAACGTGACTGCCAGTGCTCTGCCGCCACCTCATTAGTTCATCACTGCCTGTTGTGGAGTACGTGAGTGACAGTGTGTTTGAACAGTTTTATAATATAACACCCCCTCTCAATAACCGAATAACCATGAATAAGTTCATAAAAAGAAAAGTACTAAGTGAGGATTATGAGTCTACTAACAGTAAGCAATTGACAAAGCCCGTGAACTCTAGTACAAAAAATGCTAAAGCTCACCACCACCGAAGACACAGGGATGAATATTTGCAGTTAGGATTTTCTCGGACTGGATCAGTTGAGCGTCCAAGTCCATTATGTGTTGTTTGTGGTGAAACATTGTCCAATGAATGGACGGTGACAAGTCAATTAGAAAGATTTTCACTACTAAACATTCCTATCGAAAAAACTAAAGATATTACCTATTTTTAAAGACTGTTAGTTCAGCAAATAAAGCAACAAAACCTTTACTAAAAAAAATTGAACGTATGAGAAAGAGCTCAACTTGGTTCCATCGAAGTGGCAGACCTGATAGCAATGAAATCTAAACCTCATACTTTTGCTGAGTCAGTTATTTTGCCCGCCCGCTTGTTGGAAAATGGTTAAATGCATGTTAGGAGAAAAAGCTGAAACGGAAATAAACAAAATACCCCTATAAAATGATGCAATAAGAAGGAGAATTTCATATTTATCAACGAATATTGAAAATAAAGTACAGAGCTTTGATGTAAGTATCAAAATATACCTCAATAGTTGATGAGTCGACTGACATAAGCAACATTGCTCAGCTGCTTGTATTTATGCATTTCATTCATGGAGACGAAATCATCAATCAGTTTTTGTGCTGTAAGGAGATGCAAACAACTTGTAAAGGTCAGGATATTTTTATATTGTGACAAGCTATCTTGAAAAAATAATCTGAATTTGAGCTAAAAGTCCAGCATTGGCATTTGCACTGATGGAGCACCATATATGTTTGGAAGTATTAAAGGCTTCGCTTCACTAATGGAAAAAAAGAAAATCCAAGAGTCATTCGTACGCATTGCTTTTTATATCGAAAAGTTCTAGAGTCAAAAGTACCCCATGAAGATTTGAAGAAGTTGTCGCAGCAAGTTTTTGAAATTGTCGATTACATTTAAGAGTAAACCATTGAAGTCAAGGGTGTTCGAAGCATTGTGCAAAGACAGGGATTGTAATCAAGTTCGCTTACTTATGCATACCGATGTTTGATGGGTATCGATAGGTAAAGTCCTAGCTCGTGTTCATGATTTAAACAAGGAATTGATTGCTTTTTTTGAGAAGGGAAAGATTAAATAACTTTGTAATTATCCCAAATGTGATTTTTGGTTATCCAGAATGGAATATGTGACTGATATATTCTGTCATCTTAATACTGTTTACAGTAGCATGCAAGGCCGAAATGAAAATATTCTCACCTCAACGGATAAATTGGTATCTCTCAAAAAGAAATTGATGTTTGGAAAGTCAGAGTCGAAAAAGGTGAAACTGATTTGTTCCCTACAACGCGTACATAGCTACTGCAAAAAGAAAATGATATTAAAGTAAAACATTTGTCCACATTCGGAGAAAGCATTAACCATTATTTTCCCTCATTGAACACAGAGAAGTACGACTGGAATCGAAATTCGTTCATTGATTTTCCTCATAATGAAAAACTTCAGTTACATGAAGAAGAAGAATTAGCAAGTATTTCAAATGACCGCAGCTTGAAAATAGAACATTCTGCGGTCCCTATCGATGCCTTTTGGAGTTCCACAAAAAAAAGAATAGTCAGCCTGATCAGACAAAGCTATGGCAGCCTTCTTGCAATTTTGCGCTTCTTATCTGTGTGAACTATGGTTCTTTACATAGCACAATATAAAAATGAAATATAGAGGAAGACTTTGCTCCTCTGAGGAAAAAATACGAGTGTGCTTGTCCTATGCATGCCAAGGCATTGAACAGGTAGCACAACAGCACCTAGCGCACGTTTCACACTAATAACGGCAAGTTCAAACAACCAGCTCTAAAAATTGTAAACCAAATTAGAAGGTAAGTTTCGTTATTCGCATTTAAAATTTTCCCTTTTTGGGCTTAAATCTTTCAAAAAATGTAACTATTGTATAATATTTTCCATAGCTCACAGTACGTTTGCGGTATGTGTGCCGCGACATGTTCAATGGTGGATAAATGTGCCGCGAGTTACAAGAGTTTGAGAAACACTGATCTGCAGGCAAGACATTTTCTGGAGTTATTTTGATGGTTGTCTTTGCGTGGCAGTTTGCTGCACGTGAACTTATGAAAACATTGAATAGAAGGCACTTTTGTTGTGTAAATTCAGTTCCATTTGAGTCGGATTGCGAGCTTCAGAAGGAAATATATGCGGGACATAAACCAGAGCACACGTTAATAAACTTAAACCTAAATAAAGCTGAGCGTAACGAGGCCTCCTTAGGCCTAAGTTTGAGGCCGAACAAACGGCCTCTTCATTTCCCCGCCAGTAATAATTCTCAAACGCGCGTTCAAATTAGGGGAATTTACGCCCGTAACATCTTTGCTTTCATGTTAACAAAGGGGACTGATGTGAAAATGTTGCGGTAATTTTGCTGCATGAAAGTACTCCTTCTCCATGCGATGCGATTGTGCACCAACTTCTTCCCCATAGTTTAATTAAAACGACAGACACTTTACGTGAACTAAAGGAAAGGCTTCCCAGGTCTTTCGCATCTGATGCGTTATTCCCGTGCATGAATGACTATTCAAATGAATGAATTAGATTGTATTAAATTTGAATGTTCAGATTGCTGCCGCCAAAAGCAAAGTACACTTTTTAGCCTCCTCCTCGATGTCCTATGCTCTAGAGAGGGGGAGATTGTGTCCAACCATCCTAAAAACACGGCACCCCAGTGTGACCCAGTCAGCAAGTTTTCTACCTACTGGCCAGCTGTAATTTTCGAAGAAAGTATTACGTCGGAAGACAAACACTTCTTCGCGTATAAAAATACGTGAAAGAGTTGCCGGCTTTTTCCTAAGCTTTCTCAGAACGGCAAAAAGTGTCTGAAGTTCTTCCTGAAGCTACCTGGGCTCTTTGAGTTGTTGAAAACTAATTAACGTTTACAAGTGTTTAATGATTTGGTTACACATGTTTACTGAATTGACATGCTTAATGAAATTGCAACGACCTGCTCTAAGGGCTTAAATTAATTTTGGTACAAAAAGCTTCAAGGAAACGTTTATGTCGTACATGAGATTTTTTAGCTTATATTTTTGATTGTTCGAAATATATTTGGTGTCCAGTTTTAGGGATTGCCCAACCCTCGCATACAGTGCTGAATTTTCATATGATAATGCGCCATGCGTGTATTTTATTTTCCTTTTGCTTGAGTAACCATTTACCTTCGCACTGAAGGAATAAGATAGAAGAAAATTCAAGATGCAGATTCTCAAGTGCGCATTCCTAATGAGCGAGACTACTGTATGAAATTTTTATCAGTAATACATAAAACTGCCTTCATTTACGTGAGGTTTGCCGTCATTTTTGACGACTTGGCTACACTTGCACGCATTAAAATCCCGCATACTTCTGATACAGAGCCGACTTTCCGACACAGAAAACACTACATTTCGTATTATACACCTGGAAACAACATTCCATTTAATCAAGCAAGTTTGAAATGCTGATGTGCATTATTACGTGATCGTTCATTGGACTCACTCTTCCTAGCTCGAATAAAGTTCGCCTTGAACCGACCATGTGAGGTGAATATTGTGAAATTTTAAGTCCACGGTCTAGAGTACCCGTGTGTCACTACAGATGATCATGTAACAGCAAGGGCGGTGCGTCCTACAATTTTTTTGCAACGAACTTACGCTGAGGAAAGTAGTGCATTTATTCAACTAGATATTTGTTAAGACTGTAAGTTTACTACATTAGAAACTCAGAAGCGTCACCTGTACGGCAGGGTTCACTCAAGCAATATTCTATTTTTGTTATTCTGAATTAACCAAGGTACATTGAAATAAAGCTAAAAATGTTTTTCAAAAGTACTTTTTATTAGAGAACGATGGAGGCAGTGCAAAAAGAATCCTCTTCTTAGGGCTTTGAGATTTTCTCCATGACTTTGAAAATAGAAAGCATCAAGATTTGAAGTAGCTTCTTTGAGCGGTATTAGGCGACTCTGAAGATACTTAACAAACAGAACTTTCATGTTTTGCTTTACAGTCTACGTATATTTAGCTGTTTGGATAGCAGGGTTTCACCGGATTAAGCACCTTCCTAAAAGTTTTGCGTCTTTCCCGATTAACGCAAATTTACCTGTCTCTGAATATCATTTAAATATTTGTCAAAACTCTTCGCTGATTTTAAATAAGCATCTCTACATAACATATAGACAATATGCGACATTCAAGAACCAAAAGTAAGAATTATAGTTCAGAAAACAATATAAGAATATTTGTCGAGTTAAAATCATACATGATGGAAGGTTATTTTACGGTAACGTTTAGCAATAAAGTACATCGAAACCTACGTCAGTACGTAGCGCCCAAAAGCCAAGGGATGTAAAATGCCAAATAAAAGAGAACCAAAAATGAGAGGTCAAATAATACCTCAAGAGAGGAGAGTTGGGTACCATTCCGTATAAACAGATCTGGAGCTCGAGCCTGAGCCGGGTGATCTTCTGCACAATTTGGATTTCCTTATCTCATTAGTGATGAAGCATTAAAATTGGCTCTTTATGATACTCATTCGCAAATAAGAAAAAATCAGCAAATTATGCTGCCCTTAGCTTTTTCGATACAGAAAATCGAAGCGAGCGTAATCCTGATTGAAGCACGGCTAGACATTTTTCATTTGGATGCTTAGTTAAGCAATCATCAGATTTCATGTGGATGCTTAGTTAAGCAATCATCAGTTCGGAGCCATCTCGGTGGATGTTAATTAGTTCAACCCATTAAATAGCTCAACTCTTTTTATTGCTGTAACTCAACCTCAAACATTGAACTCAAGGCTCGCTCTTGCGGGGTTCCCTAAATTATTTCTTTCCCTGAAAATTTTCGGGCAAAAAGATGCCATTTTCCTTGAACTTTTTCAATGAGTGTCGCGGATATACCAGTGTTCTCAATAACTGTTGGCTTGCACCAGAGGGGTCACGGAAAAACGAATTAGGTTCCTTTTAAGATTTTTGTACGTCGCAAATCGAAAAAGTTGACTCATCGTGAGGGGAAAATGCTAGTTGAGTGACAACGAGTTTACCCGGAGCTCCCGAGAGGAAGGGCTGAGATTCTCTTACTTGAACGTTCTAATTGAAATTCATTTAATTAAGTTAAGCTGATTGAAATCATATCATTATTCCCCGGAGAATAAGTTCAGAGCGATAAAATCATGCTGAGGGTTGTTTACATAAAAGTTCAAACTTTATTGTGCTTCGTTGATGTTAAGTACTTGTACAATAATTGTACATCAGCATTGTTTTTACAGTTCAGTTTACAAGACTTTTCCACCTTCCTAAAGATACTAGAAAGTCATTGGCAAACTTTTTTAAAACTATTCGAGCGTAAAACTTTGAAATAGCGAATGTGAAACATTGCCCAATGTTTGGACCGAAATGTTGTCAAGAATTTTAATACTGAAATATTCGTTATTTCAAAGTTTTACGCTCGAATGGTCTTAAAAAGTTGACCAATGACTATCTTAGTATCTTTAGAGAGGGGGGAAAATACTCGTATAACAGCAACACGTTGGCAATTTTTCTGTAATTATATATAGTTCTTGCCCGTCTCCAATCAAAGCTAAGAGACTTTAGCAAAAATTGAGCCGCTCTGATGGATTGCAAGTTTGTTTTTTCTTTTGAAAGGGAAAACATCATGATCAAATTACCAAAAGGGAGTGATGAATTGATTTTAGTACGAAATAATTTCCAAAATTATGCAGAAATGTTTCTCATCATAGAAATATGCAGTTCATTTCTCAGTAAACAAACATCACAGTTTTGAAAAACGAATGTAATTTTTTTTTCGCTTATAAACTTTTTGCAAATCGGCAAACATTATTGTAATCATAAATTCCAGTAGATCCTGTCATTTCCGTTCGCTAAACTAAACATCTCCTTGGAATTTTTGTACCTGTTCGAGTTTAGCCTGTCTTGACCAGGCAAAGATTCAAAGTCACAATGATATTCGAGTTATCGAGCTGCAAAAAAACGGCGTAAACTTATCTTTAAATTAAAAAACGACTTGCACAATGTCACTTCACCCCGATTGCATTCAAAATTTTAAATTTTCTCTACCTACAATACTACGCAAAGCCTAACACTCCACTACAGAAACTTCCTAATACTAACCAGATCCTTTGTGCCACTTCCAGGTAGCAGAATTCTAACAAGCCTCCCTACGATTCAATACTATTAAAAAAATACAGGTTCCTTGTTGTCATTCCGGAAGCGTGCTTTCTTCGCTTCGTTTGTATGCGGTGGCACAAGTCCGGCCAAGTCTCTCGTACAGAAGGACGCCATCCTAGAATATTACCGCGGGATAAACCTCAGTTCCAGCTACAGTTCCAACTCTGGAGCAGTAAGCACTTCGGAGAGCCTGAGCTTGTCTTTGAAATAATTTTCCACGGGTTGGGTGACTGTAGCGGCGGTTGATATTAAAGTGTTACTGCTGCTGTTATATTACAACGGAGCCTGTTTGTAACAGGAAGGGTCAGTCTAGCACTCGTTGGTTGTGCATATTGCCCAGTATTGCGATGATCAATTTGAAGAAGAGCTATTCGTTTACTGAATTCATTCACTTCTGTACTTTGAAATTTAATGCACATTGCTATAGCAGCAACTGAACCGTTATTTTCAGATTTTTGAGCTATTTCATCTATCATACCAAATTAGAAATTTTTCATCCTCCGTTTTTACATACAGGTGTGGAAAACCCTTGTATTATAGAGTCAAAATGTAAAGTCA
>VOMN01113488.1:0-20049 GCA_014899125.1 Orchestia grillus | reverse complement strand
AGGCAGTCCGTATCTGTGATACTACAAATAAGAACAATTTATGTTAGATTTACCGTAAATAAGAAGGCATCTTAAGAAATGAACATCATTTGCCCCGCCACATTTTGCGGGGCGCGTCTACTACATACAGTAGTTATTAAAAAGTATTCCACCGGGTATACGTAACGCTCCATGGCTCGAATACAGTACATATGCACACGCTGAGCAAGCACACCACTACGGAAATACATGGTGAATGTACCACACCACCACTGAAATATGTAAGCGATGGATGCGATTAGTGCAGGAAGGAAAGTAAATTCCGGCATACGTTTGATGGAGCAAGTATCATAAGGCAAGTAGCGCGGCGATACGTGTCACGCAGCGCGACGCTGTGTCACGTAGCCCTGGATAATGCGATCAATACACTTGACAACACTGGTTGGCAAGTACTTGAGCTCAGCACGCCCAGCAACGGCCAAGTCAGAAAAAAGGGTCACACACATTTCAACAAAGTCGAAAAATTGAATACTTTCTTCCAATGGAAAAAAAATATTCCATACTCATTATTTTTCACCATAAACGAATTTACACTAAAAAATGTTTCCTTCAAAGTTCAATATCCTGCATGAAAATAGTATCTGGATATCAAGGAAAGCCGAAATTTCGGGTGAAAGTGCATTGTGCTTATGCTTAGTGATGATGAAACAGTATTTCTGGTATAAAGTGGCTTAAGGTAATAGTTAAAATGTATAAAACTTGCTAAAGCGAGGAATCAAACGCACCTAATTACAAAGGTTTAGTAACTATTCTCCCATTGTTAATCCAGCAAAATATACGCAAAATATTTTGCGCTGTAAAGATGCTACTTTAATAGTAAATTTTTGTTTCAACCTGAGGACTAAATGCACTAGCGGGTCTCGGCACGATGCAAAATAAGTTAAGGCAGATCAACTGCTAACGAATTTATCGCCCAACTCATAAAAATGTAGTCATCGTTGTTAACAGCTACATTTCGGCGAGAGAATCTTCACATCCTTTCAAACGTACGACCAATTCCCTGCGATTTATTGGAAACCTTCAAAACAGAGGGCACGACGGGACCTTCAAACGAGAACAAAGGCTTCTATAGCTCTTACACCACGCCCTACTGGTGCTGCACCGAGAGAACGCAGACACATCGACGGTTCCGCCGGAGTTCGATAGCCCCAGAGCTGAGGCTAGACTTCTCAGAAATTATATTGGAGTACCGAACGATCGACTAGCGAGCGGTATGCACGATACCAAACACACGCTGACATCGGCTAAATTTTTCAGTGACTCCAGTACTGAACATTATGCGGCAGAATTCCTCACGCAGCGAGAGACTAACATGGAAGAAATGATGAAAACATAACTGCTGGATCATCAAGTTGCGAGAATGAGCGGAAGTTATGCAAAGATTAAAACTGGCGATGATGGATGTATCGCTTACAAGACAATTTATTTATGAAAATGATACAAAGAAGAATGCTCCTGATGGCAATATTATAAGAGGAGACAAAATGGAGGCGCAGCTCGAAATTCTCTCCCACGTCAATACGACGAATAAGTTGAATCCGTTCACTGATGAATATTGCAAATACAATATAAAATTTTTTTTTAGAAAAATCAGTTAAATTTTAATCTTAATGCTCAGCTATTTTTTTCTTGCTTTTTGTGGAATTTCTAGCGTAGTGATATTTCGACTCCGAATTGATGTGAGCTTTGCTTTTTATTCAGAAATTCGGAGATAAAATTTAGAAATACTTTAACAGTGCTGATGCTATAGAGAATTAAAATTGACAAGAACGGTTGGAATAACAATCACTAATGAGATTGTTCAGTTTGCTCAGTTTTCTTAAAGTTATGGTACTGAGGAAACAGAACAAGCACACGACCGAAGGGACTACTTAAACCAATACAGATAACCTCATGCAAGAAGTAATCAATGTAATACTCGTAAGATGATTTTGCTATATTTAGCTGTATATTCTACGTACATAGCACTATTTTTGCAGTTTCACTAGAAACAGAGGTGCCCACGTTCCATCTTTTAAGGTAAATATTGAAAACACCAAATGGGGCATTAATTTATTACCCACGCTTTCAGACGCTTAACAGTTTATTCATCGCTCCAATATTTTGGCAGAGTGAAGCTCAGGATAACTCGCACGAGGGCTGGAAACACGTAGCTGAAACCACGGTATAAGTTCCTCTGCTCGAAAATAAAACCCGCTCATGTAATTCTAGTTTCTATACTAGCAAATCAACGAAGATATTTTATGATATCTAGAAATACCTTTCTTAAATATTCGGAAAAAGTAGAAATAAAACCTTGAAAATTCAAGTTATTATTTGGCAAAGTTTACTCGTAACATGGCAAGCCAACTAATGGCGCATTACATGTAAAGGAATAGGTGTTGACAAGGTACCGTCACGGCAGCCACACGTGGTGCACTGACACGAGCAGACACAGCACCGAAATTAACTCGCTAAAACTGAACATGGCAACGAGAAGTCTTCCACAAAGAAGCCATTAACCTGCTGAGGTCTACAGGGACACCTGAGTCTCAGTTCCATTTTTACTTGGTACGCAAACCTAAATTGAGAATACATTTGGAACATTATTTTTATGCTCTGGACTCGAAAGGTTAAAAAGATCCAGTAATTTTCCCAGCGCGGTGTAAATAGCAGTAATTGACTGCACCTACAATGCTCGACTAGCACAAAAAATTATATATGACTGAGCACCGCTCACCCGCATTCTCCGCCGAAGGCGCTATCTTTAAAATAGCTTGAATTTGAAGGCAAACTATGTCACAATAAATCACTTACATTTAAAAATAACTAACGACGAAGGCAAATCTTCATAATTTCATTAATTTAAGAGAAAATTAAGTAATAATAAATCACTGATACGTTAAAAATATCTGTCTTTAAATAAATGACTGAACGAATGTTAAAGAGGCTGACTCTTAATACACTGCCAGCGGAGCTATGACGTCGGACGGCACGGACGCCATCTTAGGCTCCTCGTCTCGAAATAGTTCATACAAACCCACCAGTTCGTGGTCGCTCGTCAATACAAGCTAACTCTCAAGCACGCAATGTGCAGCAATAACCAATACTCGTCAAGCTCTACACCGTGCAGTCGCTCTTCATGGTTTCGCAGCCCGCATACATGCCACATGTAATGTAGGAGTCGTAGTGGTAAAGATTGCAGCACTTCAGGGACTCCCGACTATGTCGCACTCACAGACAAGTAACATTTAGTATTGACTGTAGAAAACGGGTAATTTATGCACAAAGTGTGTTCCCACACAGGATCCTGTGCGCATAGCAACAAGTTAAGAATGAACAGGAAGAAACGACAAAGAATCATCATCATCAGCGAAGAGGGCACGAAGATGGAAGGAAGTAACGTGGGCACGAAAGACAAAAGTCCCGAAGCCGTATCCATAGCTGAGGTGACCTGATAGTGCCCCATAGAGTCGCCTGAGCCCCCACAAGCCTACGACAGACAAATCTAACTGACCCAATCCTATGCCCCCTGAGGTGTGCCAGATCTAAGCGATCTAGCTTGAATACTGACATAACGAGCAAATGCGCACTATTAATCTTACAATTATTTCAATGACCTGATCTTCGATACGTAATGAAAAATTCAACATCACGTTATATCACGGCATTTCCTCGTGTCCATCAGCAGAAACTGGCTGACGCATTAACAGCAAAAACTGCGCACTCCAAAGTGTCAAAAAGCAGGACATTGAAGACCTTTCAGAGAGCCCGGACTCGCACAGAACGCTTGCTCGCTCCACAAGATATAAATAATACAATAATTAACTACCATAAATACAGCTACAATGATAGCGGACTCGAAGATTTGTCATTTGGGCTAACACTAATTTTGTCAGGAAATTACGACACGTTAGTTTCTAATAATTTACTATGTAGATCAAGATCATGCCATGATTTTAATCATAAATTGAGTGAATACACCAAAAAGGGTTGATTTTTTATTACCATACCTTATTAAATGTCAAAATTGAAAAGCTTTAAAATGGGACCCAGTCTCTTATGTGCAGTTATTACTTCCAACTTCAGCCGTAGCTTGAAAAATGCATTCCATTTTGAAGCGAACATGTGGGTTTTGATACCTAGAATATTAAAGTTAGAGTTTACTGTTCTAGAACCTATCTCTTTAATGCACTGGTAAAAATACTGCGAAAGGTAGGATGAATTCTACATGGAACCTGTTGAAAATTTTACAAACGTCATTCAAGTCTGTTACATTTTCATTCGTTTTTCAGGTTAAAATCACAGGTTTTCCATCTTTTTCAGGTGAACAATTTTTTCACAAAGCTTCGTAGATTCCAGCGTTTAGTTTGCCACTTCTTGGTAGGTGTGAAATTTTGTACCTTTGTATCCCTACCATCCTGGATATTATTGTGTTTTACCACTTAGGTTTTCGTTACGTTATTCCTTATGTTGAGTCTTTTATTACGGCAATGATTTTTGAACCTCTGAATTGCACGTTCTATCGTTGAGCTTTATTCCACACTCACCAATGAGATTTTCTAGAAGCGAACTAATAACTGATACCCTAAAATTAAGAATGAGGATGACTAGGGATCAAATTACCTGGGTTTAGGTAGCCCAGCAATCATACACCGGACACGACTTCAACCGCACGATCAATGACTCGACGGTGTCGGCACTGCTGAGGGTGGTCACAGGCACCTCAAATGAGCTCTAATTCCCTGAATATGCCCACGAAGGACGACACTCAGCGTAATCTCCTCCGCCCGAGAGGAGCGCATGAATCCTACGAGAAGAGCAAAAGTTCTCATGTACGCCGAAGATGTGCACCTGTCATGTACGCCGAAGATGTGCACCTGTCATGTACGCCGAAGATGTGCTCCTGTCATGTACGCCGAAAATGTGCCCCTGTCATGTACGGCGAAGATGTGCCCCTGTCATGTACGCCGAAGATGTGCCCCTGTCATGTACGTTACAACTTCAGGGCAATAAATGAGTGAAGAGCTAACATAAAAAGTTCCACACACTTCAAACACTGGATTTGTGGTGCTATAGCTTGTGGTAACATCGTGATTCCCCAACGCATATACAAAAGACCGAAACGATCGATGTACCGCACCGCAGATGCGCAAGATCGTAATTTTTGAGGTGCAGCACCGCAGATGCTCAAGATGAGCGAAATGGTAG
The DNA here is from genome assembly GCA_014899125.1 of Orchestia grillus. Lineage (NCBI taxonomy): Eukaryota > Metazoa > Arthropoda > Malacostraca > Amphipoda > Talitridae > Orchestia > Orchestia grillus. The sequence continues at coordinate 14,820 of VOMN01113488.1, read as the reverse complement.
GCCCACTGTAAATTTCTACTTTCGACTACGCTTCTCTTGACATGACGGACGTGTTTATTTAAGTGGCTGATAAGAAGAAGTAATAACGGTAGGTGTAGAGGCAGATGATCGATAAGAAATATAGTTGAAGAGCAATTAGTGTTAGTAACATACAAGCCCTCAGCGTAGTGACAACTTATTTTCACAAAATTCCTTTTCAGGTATAGATATAGTAAAAATTGTAATTCATTTTGACTTCCCATATCGTTTTAATTACAAACTCAGCCGAAAAATTATTTCATACAACATAATCTGTAAATCAATGAGCTGCGCATTCTCGTGAGCTAAGGTAACATCAGTAGATTAAAGCACATACGTTCTGGTTGTACACACTAGAACTCGAAGTGTTAAGTAGTGGTAATGAGCATCTGAAGGACGAAAACCAAAAAATGTAAAAAAATATTCCCTTCAAGACATTCTAATAAATAGTCAGGTTTTGCACTAAGCAGCAATTCTGCACGAGATTGCGGAGAAAACGTCAGAAGATAAAGGAGGGAGGAGCTTAGAGACCAAAAATCTACAGAATAACTAAACTGAACATACAACAAACTCCCGCATGAAAATGCAGCTCATTCTCTGGCGAGCATCTACGTTCGTCAGTGAGGAACGCGAAGTCCCTGACGTAAGTAGAAGAGAACGAACACTACCGACATCTTTGCTCAAATTTATTTTTCACGGTTCACCAATACTGCTTACATCGAATAGCGTTAAGTCCGCAACATACGCTGAAAGACGATCCTTCTCTGCACACATTCAGAAAAAATAAAATATAAGCAGAAGGGAAAAGAATAAAATACAAAAAATTAGAAGCTAAACTTCAAAGAGATGAAAATATACCATTCCATACATAAAGCCGCCAGTTTTCCCTAGAAGGGTACCAAGGCCAATAAGCTGCCGGTGACAGAGTCGGGTGACCCACAAGAGCCAGAGCGATAGCGGCCACTTCATGTTCGTACGATGAGCAGCCTTGAGATCCTGCAACTCATACACTTGCAGATATTTTCGGGCACGGTGCACGCAAGTAAGAAACATATACAAGAGTAAGATGATTATGAAAGCAGAGGGCACGTAACAGATACTCCTCTTCATGATATGAAGCAATAACAACTCCATGAAGTTTCAGTTTACCGAGGTTGTGTGTGACGGTCTATAGTCGGTGTCTGTCAGGAGTAACGATCAATTGAGTCGAGTTTTAGCTCTCATAACTAAGCCACTCGTAGTCCGCGGGTGACCACTCGAGAACAGATTCATTATCAAATGACCACTTACGATACACGAGGGCTCCTTGCTCGCGGTTTTAATTCGGAATAACCTGTAGCACGCAACCAAGTAGACGATTGCAAAATTAGTGAATAGAACTTTTCTGGAACATAACTGCTCAATACTTGCTCCGCCTCAACGGTACGACAGAGGGTCTCATTAACGTAGACTTGTTCTGAATTATTCAGCTTTCTCAGCGCAACTGTGAAAATGAACAGAATCACTGCTAGATATATTGAAGTTATGAACGAAACGACTTTTCGATGAGGTAAAACGATATTTCATCCCTAACATTTGAAAAATTACACAGTGAGAAGCGGGTATTCATCAAATGACTCAACCCGACAGCGTCCGGCGTTCTACTGGTGGAATGACAGAACAATTAAATCTGGTTTGGTCTTCAATTTTTATTGTTTCGTTAAAAACTGAAAACACATGTGCATAAAATGTGAAAAACCATTTTGGCAATGTTTCATTTATTTAAAAAATAAGTCGGTCCTTTTAAGGTTAAGTACACAACGTTCTGGATTGGAGTAGACTCGAGGGCTTAACCTCTTTGACTTGACTTAAAATGAGTACCGAGTACAAAATGTGTGCGTCAATGTGATATCCTTCGCTTCCATCTACACAACAGGCAATGTATAGATGGTGTGTTGCGGTGCGATGTAATCATGAGATATTAACATTGCTGTCCACGGCATAGGACTTGGAGCAGAAACCCAAGAATGGAACACTCGGCTCATTGTTTCCATTTTTCGTAACATTCAAATTATATTCCTGGGTGACGCTGGAAAAATTGCGCTCTATACCTTAGTTCACTAAGTTGGTTAGCCAAATGCCTACTCTATGGGTATTACCCGAACATTTTTTCAAAAAGTTTCGGTTTTCTTGCAACCAATAAATTGGAAATCAAAGAGTCGAAAACGGCAGAAGAACGATACATCTACAGACGTTAGTTCAAGAGCGTTAGCCTGCTCCTCGTGTAGCATTCTAATGAAAAGATGTTATCGTACTTACAAAATGGCAAAAACGGGAAATAAAGACGTGTTAAATAAAAAAATACTGATAAGCCACGAAGCAAAATGCTAGTTACCTTCCAAGTACTTGGCGTCAGGAGCCAACAGATGTTCAGAGATTTATAATATTCTCTCATTAGCAGGTGAATTTCAAAATTCTTATCCACAAAAATTTTAACTGCAGAATCGAAAATTGAGTGAGCAGCAAGTCAAAATCAACAGCATAATGCATTAAGCAATAACTCGCCTTCTTGGGAGGATATTGAACAACTAAATAAATTTTATCATTAGAAAATCATAAGCAAATGCAGTAGTAAAAATCAATGTTGACTTGACTGTTTATGTGACACAAGAAAGTACCTTACAAACTGTATCACCAAACTAATTAAAAAAAGTGCATAAAGAGTAAACATTTGCTGTATCAGGCCTACATTAAAAAGACCTAGTCATCCTAAGACACTACACAAACATCAAAGAGGCAGAAAAATATTCTAATTGTTATTTTAAGCGCTGATTAATGGAATTCCTGCACCTATAGTATTGCCAGTTTTAAGTTCATGCATCAATAGCTAATTCTAACCAGTCCAAAATGAGGAGCCAAATAGGATACTGAATGCGCTTTACTCAAACAGTAAATTGGAAGCTTCAAATGCTGCTCTGCTGACACATAAAAACATTTTTTTTATTTTTTGGCAGGCACATGATAGCTTTACAAAATTTAATAGAATAAATACATCCTGAGGAAGGAGAAATGTCTTGACATCTTATGCTTTTAATGTTGCTATGGATGGTCAATAATTTATATTTAGGAATAGGTAGTATTAGCTGCTTATTAAAAAATGTAGCTAATACTACCTATTCCTACATATAAATTATTGACAATCCATAGCAACAGAGCTTGCAAATGCAGTTATGTTATTTTAGAGCAAAACTTATTTCAAGTCGGCTAACATAAGGGCTAGGTCAACAATGAATAAAAATAATCTTAAAAAACAAATTTCCAATTCTGACCTGTGTTGATATCACCAACAGTGGCCTGCTTGAAGAGTCCATAGATCTCCTTGAGCTCATCATCAGTGGGTTGCTTGGCCAGCTTCTTGACCTTCTCGGCAGCTTCCTGGAATTTCTGTTGAAAATGAGGTCACACACTTGATTAGTTTTAAACAAATATTTGAAGCTCAAAATTTCAACAACATTAGCACTCATTTGGATGAAGACATGTGCACCTCAAAGAACCTAATTTTCCTTCCTCAAGGCAATACAAGTATAACTTAACAAACCAGTGGCAAAAGTCAAACAAAAATTTAACAGAAAAGATAAAATATTCCAATACAACATTTTGTTGAAGTTTCCAGAATATAAATGAAAATTAAATTATTGCAGCATTTCCCTAACAATCTGTCCATACACTGGCAGTATTGCATGTCACATAAAAAATCTCTACAATATATCAAAGCTTCAGATAACATTCCTTCATAAAAAACTCAATATTTGAGCTGTTTCTACAGAAAACAGTTTACATTGAGTATTAATTTGTACTAATACAGATAGAAATATATTTATCAAGCGAAGTAAGTTCCAATTATGTTTTACCTTTAAGATCAAGTTTACGCTAGAGTTTGTAGTTATTTCATGTATGACAGTATATTATGAGATAAAAATATGTTTTACTTATTATCTGAAATTTTTTTTATGATCTAACAGTCTTTACATACTTCTATCAAACCTTTATGCTGATAAAATAACAATTAGTGAATTAAAAAAATATTCAAACAGATGAAGATTATGAACAGAATAAAGAATGATCATAATGTGAACATTGTTTTTAATTTTTTTTTACACATAAGAAATCTTTTTACAAAAGAAATCATACAAATTTTCTTTCATATAAAAATATCTTAATAAATTAATGCTTAGCAATATGCATAGATTCAGTTTATCATAACTTTAGTAATGCAATCCCCAGCTAATAGAGTAAGATAGTTTAAAGGAACAGTTGGAAGCCAAACATTTATACTACCTATGGACAAGGAATTAAAAAGATAATTTTGGCAACTAGTTGCTAAAGAGCTATAAAATTGTATACAAATATTGAACAAAAAATTCAGTAAGCTATCATACATACATATATATTTTTCTCAGTGCTGTAGGCTTATTATCTCTACTAAAACTCTTGCCTTTACACTACAGAGGAAATTAATAGGCACAGAACATATTCAATACTGTTTTCACTTTTTCTATACTGAATTCTAAATAGTCAGAAAGTCTCGTATCACAATGATAATATTGTTAGCAAAATGATCCTAAAAATTAATATGTCAAATTCTCCATCAAGTTGATATTTTTCAATCCTCAAATTAAAAAAAACAATCCTAAACATACAAATTTCTCTTAAATATTTTCATGTATACATGTACACAATAATAAATCAACACATAAGTTATAAATGTGCCACCCACATTAAAAAACAGGTCAACTCCTTTCAATGTATTATCTGCACATCTATCTCAAAACATTACAAGAAGAAATTTTATTTTCAAGAATTCAGTTTAAGGATCGCAGTTTTGGCACTTTCTTTTAGGGAGACCAAGGCTAAGAATACTTTTCATATATTTTTTTCTATTTTTTTAAATTGAATCTATTTTTTTGTTCTCTTCAATATTTACATGTCTCTTAAAATGAGCATTCAACAGAGCTACCAGGTTGATTGCCATGCTTCCAAAATCCAGTCTCATAGCTTAATTTACATAAATCAAATACGCATTCTTTTCTCACACTTTGCTAAAATAATCATAAAATGCCCTAGCAATAATTAAAATTTAGTTGGTTTTACTAACACACCTAGCCTATTGAATGTACACCATACTAAATTTATGGCACATTAAACAAACCCCCACTACCTAGAAGCTCGTACTCATGCTCAAAGATAAGGGAGCGAGTTCAACATAAAATGGAGGGTCACATACTGCAATTTCAAGTCCCACAAACATACTTCTAGAGATTAGAACATATTGACATAATATACTAGTTAAAAGTAATGGGTGACAAAGAAGTAAATTTTCCCCAGGGAAGAAGGCTTCCATGAGAGTATAATCGCAAATCAGTAATGAGCCGATCCATCAACAGACCTCAACTCATATACAAGTAAATTTATCTAATGTAGAACTGTAATTACACAATGTAAATACTTCTAATTTAGTGAGGTTTTGGGGAAAATCTATAAAATAAAACTAATAGACTATTTGCAACAAGTCATGAAATTTAACAGATTATACCTCAAATTATTAAAGGCGAACGAACTATGCATAATACAAATTCACAAACAAGATGAAAAATATTAGACCATACTAATGTGAAAGAATGTCGTGCTAAACTCACGTACGTCTTCTAGTGACATTGTTGATAGAGTTCCTCGAAGGTTTGCAAATTATCACAAAACTATGGAGCAAGCCGATGCAATACCACACGCTTCGATGTCTAGCAGCCGACTGTTTTGCGAACAATAATGCGGTACAGCAGCAGCACTGTCCGTTTTTGGAATACAGTGTGTGTTATCTATTGCCATGGCAGCGAGAAACTACTAGTACGCAGTGAGTTGGTTGAAGTACCATAAAAAAACATAAGTGCATTACAATTCACCTCATTTGCGCTTCATGCACCTCAGCAGTAAAATATGTGAGAATGGGTCATATGATTGGGTTAAATTTGCTAGTGAGAATGTGTAATGTAAACTTTACGGTAATATGATTGGGTTAAATTTGCTGGTGAGAATGCGTAATGTAAACTTCACGGTAATGTGATTGTGGTAAATTTTTTGGTGAGAATGCGTAATGTAAACTTCACGGTAATGTAATTGTGGTAAATTTTCTGGTGAGAATGCGTAATGTAAACTTCACGGCAATGGTGATACTACTTGGTGAAGTGCACACATGATATATTAGCGTAGATATTCCAATGCTATGTAATATTCTAGCTTTGTACGTATAAAATTGACAGTTTCAGCTTTCTCGGACAGGTGGCCTGAAGGATAAGTTCGTGGCACTAACTCACAGATCTACCTCCATCTTCCACCCAATATCACATAGAGGAACGCAACATCTCAATAGCATTTGTTCACATGGAAACTCTGTCCCGAAGTCCAACCTTGATGTCTGCAAGTTACGCATTCAGTAGTACTTCTCAATAAAAGATTAATTTTCCACCTTTGTCATCCTTGGTGTTATTATAACAATACTGAAAAACCGTCATCCATTAAGCTCCCTCTCCCGCTGTTATAATAGTGCTGTTATAATAGCCGCTATATATATATACACGACATTACTATGACATTATTTCGGGTAAAAACACAAAAAAATATAAAAACAAACATCCTCATCTGTGTATTGGAGACTCATTTTTATTCCCCAGCTTAACTCCGATCTCTGAAAAGGTTTTCTACCTTGAAAAATACTTCAGCGGATAGTCGACAGCTTGGTCAAAAACATAAAAGTCCGGAGGAAGTCTCTCACGTAACCTATAAACCCTGCTACCGGTGTACGGGCCCAGACAAAAATGACAGGATTCCACGTCCTTTACCTCGTTTCAACAAGAGCGCCTGCCACACAGCCCTCACATGTTGCACTGGGGCGATATCCGACAGGTTCGAGTGGAAGATGATCCAACTCGGCTGTTAATTAAGGAAAGAATTGTTATCATCGTAGTACGAGATGCGCCACAACTTTTTCACTCGCCATTTACTTAAATATGTACGTATATAATTGAACAATATACCATCCCATGAAATGAAAGTGGGACACAAATTGACAAAAAACTAAATTCGATTATAGTTGCATACATTTTCAATGTATAGCTGAGGCAAATTAAAGAGAAAATTATCTAGGAGTACATGTTTTATTTCTGAGGCATTTGGTCAATGAATGACTGAATGGAGAATGTAGAACAATAGATGGAGGCATGACTCGTTGGCGAGTACATTTCTAAGTAGGACCGAGTTGCAGGCACAGTTGCACAGTTCGGGTGCCCCCGAGACTGACCGCCAAACTGATTTTTTATCCTGTTAACAGTTTGCTGCACACACTCGCACCTACAATAATGGGTTCTTAGCTGTTGTATTGAAGCGACTTCATTCCAGCACTCTAGAGCTAATAATATAGCGAGCGAGAAATGCGGTCAATCAAATTTAAAGAATAAAATTAACAAAAAGTGACTGAGTGAACATCCTAGAACTGATTAATTATACACCTAGTATATCATCAACGTGAACAGTTTAAAGATTGTTATTAATTCATACATCCGGAGCTTGACCGCCATATCCTATCCAACAAAGGTGACCATACAGCGAAAACTTGATGAAGCTTGAGCTAGACTGAACACCACGGAGGCACAAAACTCGTGTGTCTGGCGCGTCGCAGCTCAGTGCGATCGATGAAAATAGGCAGCGTAAGAATCTAAACCTAAAGAAAAATTGCAGCAATATGAAGCGAAGACCCTGAGCGAGATGTCGATGGCACAGCATACCAAAAAGAGGGGAAAATTCAAAGCCAAACGCCGAACCCGCAGGCCACAACAGACTCGTGTATACAATGCAGTATGACGTGCAGCTCCATTCCTTCAACGCACTCAGAGGAGGATGGGCACCAGCATAATGTCCGCGCAGAGATCGGGATTCCTACGTCACTAAGAGGAGTGATAAGCCCTCACGATACGCTGGAGGACAGTCCCTTCAGTGCCCACACCTGGGGAGGTCTGCTGGACACCCTTGGGGAAATCTACTGGACACCCCTGAGGTCTGTTGGACATCACTGTGCTGGGGATACCTAGCGGACACCACTGGGGAGATCTACTGGACACCACTGGGGAGATCTACTGGACACCACTGGGGAGATCTGTTGGACACCACCGGGGTTTCCTGAGAGATAGAGATTTCAAAAAGAAGATAAATTGAAGAATGAAAGAACGAACTCGATAAATCGGCAACAATTGTCTAAAGTTGGTTGCGTCATGTGCTTTCCCTTCAACTATGAAAACAAGAAATTAGGGAGACAAGGCATGGGCAATAACACGAATTTTGGTACTTGAAACTAAACTTACAACAGCTTCTCGCAATGAGCGCGACCGACTGCTATGGCAAGTCACAGGAGAGCTCTCTTGTCCGGAGCCCAATTGGCCAACGACGATGCGCACACCATCGGCCCACACCTCTGTGACAGGCTCAGAAATGAACGCTCAAGTACTGAGCTTCGAACGAAAGAAGCGCGCCTTCCATGGGGTTAACCTTGTCCTTATAAAAATCCCAACGGAAAATTGATTGTTTGTTAGTTACTTCAAAACTCCATATTCTCATGAAATGTGATCCAAAGAGTGCGAAGATAAGAACGATTTAGTAAAGACTGTAGAAAACGTAGAATCTTTGCACAGGTGTCATCCCACATCGGATTCCTTATAGAAGAAGAAAATTGAAAAAAAGAGGAAGATAAGACAAAGAAGAGATATCGAAGGAGGGATGAAAATCGAGAGAAAAAAAGTAGGTACGAAAGATAGAAGTCCCGAAGGCCTACCTATGAGCAAACTGAAAAATGTTCAAGGGCAAGGAGATATGATGTACACATCCGGCTACTCCGTGGGTCTCTAAAACCCAAGCCAACAATGCAGTTTTATTACTTGATGTATTTCCATATCTTTTTTGTACACACCCTCGCAAAAAGTTCGAAGGATGTGCGAATGCCATGTTCTTCCCATTCTGCAAACAAATTTAGTAGAATATTTTCATGATACATCTAGTACTCAAGTAGACAGTTTCTGGAGACCATCCATGGCATTCGAGTCACGGTTGCTGTACCCGCGGCATCCTGTCAGTACAGGCGGTTTCCTGGTCACGTGCAGTTCAACAGCCACCTCGTGACGAACGGGTTGACTGCTTTTACCCAACTCGAATTTTTCAATTTTGTACGGGTAAACGAGTCAAATGTTCGATTTGAAACAAGAGCAAAAAATACTTGATACGAGTTTACTCGTCCTTCCTTGACTTTCTCGGTACAAACCGACCATTTCCGAATGTACTCCTAAGTCTCCAGCAAATGATGTCTCAAAATTGAGCGTTGTCAGCAGAAAACCCACCTCAGAAGGAGTTAAATAACATGCCGTTTGAGTTTATTAGCTCTTTCGTCACCCTCTGAATGTTGTGAATCCTTGGTTTTCATGAATAAAGGTTCTGTCTGCAAGCGAGGTGCACGTTCGGAAAAGCAAACATATAATTTTACAATTAAAAAAGTTAAGACTAGTATTAAGAACATCAAGAGTAAGAAAATCTATTGCTTCTCCCCTAAACCAACTGAATTAGGCTTGAATTTCCCGAAAACATACGTCGCAATTCACTTTTTCTGTAGTTAAAGAACTACAATAAAAAGAACTTTTAATAGAGAAGATATAATTTCGACAAATCGATACATGATAATTTGCATAGAAATTTCAGGGGCGAATTCAAATGAAAATTACCGATTAGTGTTACACAAGAGAATAATCCTTCAAATTACGCGGTATTTAAAAACGTTCTGTTGTGACCTGCCGTAAACCTGCGCCGAATTTTACATGAATTTCTCACGCATTGTTGTGCCTTGTTGGAAGATCAGGCATCAAATTCTGCACTACGACGTAACGGATCTTTAAGGCTAAGACCAACAGCCCAACCACCACGAGTAAGACAAACACTCGCCACAAACACGACGGACAACAACAACACACGCAACAGAGAAGGGGGCCACGGAGACAGAGAACAACGGCCACCGGCACACGGAACAACGTCGTGACTAGACACCCCGCCATCGATAAGTGCCATGGGAGGCATCAGGTCACAGTTTAACCCTTCGAGGGATCGCGGTGTACGTATGTGTAACGCAATTTATGATTGATGAAAATTCAAATTTGATCCCTGCTAAAATGGTATTTTTATGTTCCTTTGTTTCAACCGGAACTTATCAGTTCGTGTATAATTTTGCATACATTGAATTCAAGTAATCAACATTATTCTGAAAGCACTCATTCGTAGAAACAAAGCAACGAAAATGAGCTCAAGTAACAGATGTCCCTTTGAAGGGTCAAGGCATGACAGCGTGGAGCCCCAAAATCTACCTCACAGATCGCGTCCCCAGACGGATCCCTGCCCGTTTGCTCGTACCACCAGCCACACTTCACTGCGGCCACTCATTTGGAAGGGACTTGGCAGCTCCCGCACCTCCGCCCTCACAGATCACCTGTCTCGAACGCATTTTTGACTTTCAGTATAGTTCAGCCTCTCGTTCGAGAGACCCCCCCCATGCCAACATTGTACGACCACTGCAGCGCTTCTGAACACGAATCAATGAGGCTTGACGGGACAGGGACAGAGGCGACGACGAACATCAGTGAAATTCACACCCGTCTGCTTAACCTTGTACTGTTGAAAAAAGACATTTCAATAATGAATCAGATAAATGTTAGAGCATAGTATCTAAGCAACTAAAAGTACGTTCGAAATATAAAACATGGCGAGTCAATTGAAGAAATGACGAGTTGAGAGAGAAATAAAATCACAGAGATTTTCGGTAACAAAACAATCTCCCCAGTGCAATTCTTTATGAAAACTCAAAATAAAGGAAAACCAAGATATGGCAGATGCTCAGGACAGCTAACATGGATCTCGCACGAACTCGGCACAATTCAACATAGAAATACGACTACACGAACTGACCTGCAGACACCCAACACACGCGTGAATATTGGCCACTGTCACGACGTCGATCACGTCAATTGGCACAGGTACAAGCGTTCCAGCACAGCTCTTGAGACACCGTGGCACAGTGTGGTCAGCGAAGAGTTCAAGAGAAGAATTGCAGGAACGCACTCAAGAAAGCTCATTTACAAAGAAACGCATGACAAGAGAACTGCAACAGGCAAAACTTGTTGCAGAAATGAAGGCTGAAGCGTCAAAAAAAAAATAAATTACCCAAACGTAGGCTTGAAGAAATCAATAGACGATTCAATTTTTTCGTTGCAAACACAAGCTATACCCTCCAAAGTGACGTAAGGACGGAAGCCCATTGGAATGGATTTGAATTTAGATTAGATCTTGTGGAACACTTCCCACCAGAATGAGACCCTTATTCCGACCGAGAATATTGCCGTCATTGTGTAGCAACCGAGCGTGTAACACATAAAATTTTGTAACAATACATAAAATATAATAGTCAATATCATCTCTATTATACACTAATTCACACGGACTATAATTAAAGCGCAGAATAATAAAACAGTAGAGAACAGCAGGCAAAGTTATACCTAGCCCCTAACCGGTAACATATGGATGTAAATATCAGGAGTAGACCTTGATGGCTGGACTGTGTCAGCCAAAAGACGAATTCGAATTTGCTTAAAATAAAGACAACAGTTCATTTAGAAAACGTAAATTCTATCTTCTGTTTTAAAAAAAGGTTTCATTTAACAAGTACCCACACAGAAAGAAAGAGTTCAAAGATCGGTTACCAGAACTTATTAAATGGGAACTCTATTTGTTCGCAAACTTCGCTTGTCGCCATTTCTCAACTTAGCTGATAAAAAATTCATTCTATGGATAATACCTCATTCAAAAACTGAAATCATTCGCAGTTAAAAGATTGATTGAGCAATTTGTAGATTGTACAAAGTAGTAGCATCATGAACACCAGGTGTACGTACACGTTCAACGCAGGTCGCACTTGCCTCCACTCCAGCAAGTGACCAACCGCATCACCCAAGAATTTCAACACGAACATCGTTACTGCAAGCGTCTCGACTTCCATTGCATGATATGAACATCTCATCGAGCAGCGACATCAAGAGACACGTAAAACACAGGTGATTCATACAACTAGTAACTACAACACCAAGACAAGGACAACTAAATATTTTTCACGTTTTTTCACGTTACGGTCACCAAGGCCAAACTAACACAAGTTAACAACTTAGTCGTGAAAAGATGCGAATTAAAACGATTCTATTAAAATTTTGATTCAAAAATCTCTACTTCATCGTGCCCAATGACTGTACAAAGTTGAAACAAAAACTATAAACCTATGTATTTAGTCAGTTCCAAGTCAACCAGTACGAGAATAGAGTATATTGCAACAGTGGACAGAAAGTATTGCTTCAAATGACGCTAAAAATCTCTAACAGAAATTCTCGCGCCAGAGCACTTTGCTCATCACGAGGACAACGGGCACCTGAAGTCACTATTTCAAGCCGCAAGCACCTCTCCACAATTGTCCGCTGTTTATTACGAAGCCTTACGTGGACCGGGAAAAACTAAGCATTTTAGTAAAGAGTATAGCATAGAATGAAGTCAAATGTTACTGTAACAAGTCTCATGTTGTTGCAACAAATAAGAAGTTACTCTAACAAACCTGATATTGCTGTAACAAACCAAATACTGTTGTATCAAGCCTGATACTGTGGTAACAAACCTGGTGTCCCTACAATAAGCCTGGGCTATCTGAGTCGGGCTGTACTGTCCCAATAGGTCACAAGTCACCAAAGTAAACAACCAACTCCATTGTTAATGAAGGTCACAGGCAAGAGCTACGTTACCAGCCATAACAAAGTCACCGGCCACACCCCAAGCAACTGGCGATAGGCCAAATAACAGGCCACAATCCAGGTAATACACCATGATCACGACGCATACCATGAATTGATTTTCAGCAGGCCATAAGTTTATGTGATAAGCCACGATTCACGTAAATAGGTATATACGGTAAGCCAGAGGTTATGACTACATCATGAACCATAACATTGTGTCTCAGTTTATATGCCATGGCTACAAAACAAGACATTTCCAAATTAGCACACAATGTGCTCATGCCGTTAGTTCAGCATCACAAAACAGCCCCAGCCAACTTAAGAGACAAGTAATAGTCGATAGTGTACAATACTGCGCCAGGCTGCGGCATCAAGGCTGGACCGTTGTTCCTCCTATTTTCAGTGATTCTATAATTCACTATAATTCACGGAAGGTAAAATCCTGCATATTTAAGTATGTCTAGAGATCCAGATCACTGCGTTATCTATTCACATCCTCGTATTCCATTTCTCTCACGTCCCCCGGATGGTTGTGCTTAAAAATCCTCCGAGGCCCTAGCGTGGGTCACAGGAATTAAAATCATCAATAAACTGACAGGAGAAGATCAAATTAGACTATAAGTTAATTTAAAGCTCTCTAGCCACATGGAACGTGGTCTCAAGAGAGCGAAAAGAAGGGACCATTTAGCATGGACTGTTAGGAACGTAAAATCTATTGCACAGGTGTGCCCACACGAGATTTCCTGCGCATAGGAACAGCAAATTAAAAAATAGGAGGAAGAAAAGATAAAGAATAATCAGCATAGAAAACATGAAAAAGGGAAGAAGTTAAGTAGGCAAGAAAGATAAAATTACCGAAGGCCTAGCTAGAGCTGGGGTAAATTAACAATATCCTTTAGGGTCGCAAATCCTCAAAGCATAGGATAGACAACCCTAACTAACCTTACCCATACCGCCTATAGCCTGTCCCACGCCCTCTCAGAAGCAGAAGAAGATTTCTAGCCCGAGGTGTAGGCAAACATCAGAACTCCGTCTCCATTGCTAGGTGTAGGTACGAGCAGCTAGGGAAACAACGCGTCCTATCTAATACATCACACCTCATCCTGCCAATCGGGATAGTAGCAAAAAAAAGTTACAAATGCAAGGACCTAAATTATTTCTCACGAATGTCCGCACGGGAAATATTGCACTCAGTAATCAACAACAGAATATAAAACAAAGAAATATAAACAAAGAAATGGATTCACTGCGCAGTTCCTTCACCTTTGCGACTCAACAGAAGGTCTAAAACATATTTTATTTTCCATAAAATTGAAATTAATTAAAATGTAATTAACTGAAGGTACCACAAACCCTTCAATTAACAGCGGTTTCAGATGTATCTATTAAAAGCTGCTAATGTGCATTAGGGCCCAATGAATTATACGATTTCTGAGAACTTTTGAAAACATACCGGTCTTTTTGCCGATGCTACTGATTAACTTAATAAGTTTACACTTGCTTTTTGTGGAAAATGTACCTTTATTTTTCGTAAGTTCGACAAGACAATTTTTGAAAGGATTAATCCCGCATATCAAGATACAACTCAAACACTTTCCCAACGTACCGATGGGTTCAGGCCAAGTCCAGTCGGGAATTTAGGTCGCTTGGGACGACGTGGCTGGCGAACGCCAGGTTAGCTGAACACATCGGAGGGAGCGAGGTCCTCAGTGGTAGTAGTACTAAGGTTATTAGCGCTTCGACGACAAGGTCTTATCGCACCGAGTTCTCAAAAGTATTTCACCCTTTATAAATTATGCTATGCAAATTATTAAACAAAGCACAAAGTCTAACATAGGTTTCACGTTTTCATGAATAGTATGATGGTATCTAAATAGTTTTAACACATGACTAACGTAAAAAGTTGCTACTTGCCAAA
>VOMN01113483.1:0-13896 GCA_014899125.1 Orchestia grillus | reverse complement strand
AATTGCTAAGTGAAACATTTGCAGGTTTATGGACTCATTTTCTTAGAAATCACTATTCTAATAGAACCATTATTTGGGCTAAAATTACACCCTGTCCAGATTTCAATGTATGAGATCTGTGTTACGAGTACAGAATGGACAATAAAATACCCTAAACAGGGTCAAAATGCAAATCATAAGTTCAATTGAGATTTGAAAATCATACTTATATCAATGCACAATACAAACGCATGCATATTTGCACTATAACTGTTAGTGATATTTATGTTAGATAAAGAATTACCCTCAAAATTAATAATTCAAAGTTTAAGCTTGTTGAAAACTAACGATGCATTCTGGATTTCTTTCAGCGAGTCAACAATTTTTTAATTATTGCATCAAAGACATCATTATATTGAGTTTAAAATAGAATAATCAAAATAGAAAAATTATTAATTAATTTTGTTCATGCATTTTTGCCAATTTTGACTGAACCATTTTGATGTTAAAACACTTATCTTTGAAAATAATTTGCAAAATGTTGAGTTCAGTGTTACCCTAAAGAGGGACCTGAATCTCATTGACAGTGTAAACCAATTTTCAAATTGCCAAAATGATCTGCATAATGATATTTCTAAACAATCAAAGTATATTTTGATCATTTATCATAACTTAATAATTCTAAAGCTACCTCTAAAACTTATTACAAAAAGCACTTCCAAAACAATGAGGATAAAGAAAGAAAGAAAAATTGTTTATTCCAATATCATTCACATACAGAGCATGGTACATCAGGTTTTCAATCAGTAAAATTACAGCCTTTAAATTAATTAAATGCCCAAGAAAGAACAAAAACTTTGTCCCTTACATAACACTGTTCCCCCTTTTTGAAAAAAGGCAAAGTTAGTGTTCTGTGCAATTTCTATGAAAAAAAGTATAAATATAGGAATCTAATTTTGCAAGCTTACACTTTTGAGTGTAGCCAGTCAGTGTTTCCGTAATATTTATCAATATGTACCTCACACTATGTAATTGGATTCAATAATTCATATGCCACACTTATTTTTCTAATTTGACATAAAAATCACACACAATTGACACAAACACTTCATTGCCCTGCTTCTGGGTCCAAGAGGTTAAGGGTTCTAAGTAGCTGTCAAGTACAGGTTGTGAATGGGGGATGAGAAAAAAGGTAATGTGTTGGTGAGAGACTGCATGAGAATTATTTTTAAACTATGTGAGAATATAAATTATAGCCCAAAAGTTCTAAAGATATGTTTTCTAATGTTAGGAAATCATTTACTGTAATGAAAAATGACATTTTATAACACTTTTAATATTTGCTACTCAAGGTTTTGTAGAATTTGGTACTTGGACTATATGTGAATAGTGTAGTTGTCATATCTCGTCAGCAGAGCTGGGCTCTGCATTGTCTTTCATCAGCAGTTGCAACAAAAACGTAGTAGGGTAAGGTACCGTTATTAATTGCTAACTGATGTTTTTGCATATTTATGGACTCGGTTTTTCAGAAACCATTACTCCAAGGAACCATTATTTGGGCTTAAATTACACAGTTATACTTTTTGCTCCTTCACATGCTATGTTTGAAAGACAAGATTTCAAAAAATGATGCCTCATGAGCAGAGCAAGCAGTGTTCTCTTAAAATTGGTTATAATAATAATGATGAGAGTTATGATAAATTATTTTTTCACTTCACAAAGAAAAATACTTTTGGGTGGATTGAAATGTGTCTTACTGATGATTTGAAGCAGTGTAACCTATAAACAAACAATTATCTATGTGCCCAACACTTTCTTTTACATACCATTTACAATTTGGTGTATATATCATCAAAAATATGTTGATAGAAATTATTGAAACTTTCTGCATGACCAAGGTATTATAAAAATTTAAGTGACATGAATCTAATTCAACTTGAGTGTCAGGTGATTATTAAGAATATTAGAGTGAACAAATTACAATGTAAGGATATAGGAACACTTTCTTTTTTTCAAAATACACTTGTACAACATCTGGAACCTCCCTCTCCAAGCAGTAACAGTGTCTTCATATTGCATATTGTCGTTATAGAAATCATATTGTAGACCCATGTGCCTTGGTATCATTTTTCCTTAACTTTGATGTCTTGATGGATGCATTCACCATGCTCTTTACTAGCATGTCCCAGGTTCTGTGGAAAATAACTCAAATAACTGTTTAAGGAGTGCAACTTGATGCTCATTGTACATCCAAGCAATTGAAAACTCAAAAGCAGTTTCTTAATTTTTCTTTATAATTGCCAGCTTTCATGCTTTCAAAGAAATTCTTTATTACATCAGAGAAAGCATTCCAAGCTCTAACCTCTATACTGCATTAATTGTAATGACAAAGTGGGCATCTCTGAGAGTGTTCTTATCTGGGGTCTATCAATTACTCCTGCTTTTTTCTTCTCTTTACTGAGAGTAAAAAAAGTTAATTGTATATGGTAAAAGCAGTCTCAATTACAATCAAGGGCTTTCACAAATTCTTTCAATAAACCAAGTGTAGTGCGTAATAGAGGGAAGACAATCTTTTTTCTCTGAACAAGAGGATCATTGATGTTCTTCTCACCAGGTTTTCAACTCCTTCTTGGGGGCCATTCCTTTTTTGCCCAGTAGCTCTACTGTCCCATTAACACAAGAAACAGGAAGAGTATAATAATTTAAGAAGAATAAAGAGTAAATAGAAAACTATTTAAAATTGGGACACAGTGATAGTGCAAAAATGTTACAGAGCAAATCTGAAACAAGATTTGAATTAAACATCCCAAAATTAGTCTACATCAGCTATTGCTGTCCATGCCAGAAGCTTTTCATTTCTATTTATTTGACCAGTGTTTTAGAAGTTGGTAAGGAAGGAAATAAATTGAGTAGCTTAAGTATAGACCAAAATATAAATGTTTTGTTATAAATTTATATTATAATAAATAAACTTAAATCATAAAAGGTTACTAAAGTTAGAAAGGAATTGTATTTTGTGAATAGGGAGTCTGAGTCACAGATATTTTGGGACCCTAATAGTTGAAATTTTTGGAATCCTATGAGTGGGAGTTTAACCTTATACTTTCCGGTGTTGCAACCCTGGTCACCACCTGGGTGTGGGAGGATAAGATATAATAAGCTGCTGTGTGTTACATTAAAAACTACTGTAGATTATTCTGCTAAGGAATTGTTATCAGGGTTTAAATCACACCCTGTATTGGTGTAACCAATTTTGCAATTTTATAAAAATACTGTAATACCTCAGTTGACGACCACACAATCCATGCCTGAAAGCTGGTCATTATAATTTGGAGTCTTTCAAGGCTGAGCTATGAATTAGCATTTTGAAGAAACAATCTCAATTGAAATGCAGTGACATCTAAATTCAAACCCAAACACATCTCACTATAAATGAGCAGATATCTTGACAACATTCAATGTCCATGCCAGCTTTTCATATGCAGAACTGATGAGAGTGGGAAAAATTCATGTGCTTGTATTTGAGGGTAAAAAGGTGTACTATTGATGAACTGGCACAACTATGTAGTATTTAGCAAGGCTCAGTCCTGAAGATTTGCAAACGAGACAAACTGCAGCAAAATTCATCCAACGCTTGTTCATTGCTGATCAGAAGTTGCCCATACCTGTAAATACAAATATCTGAAAAAATAATAAAATTTAGGTCATTTTTACCTTGTGCCCTGCATTACCTTGCCAGGATATCCTGAATTACTCTAGCTTGTGGAAAGGAGTACTACTTTTATGAGAAGTAGATATTTTCTAATGGGAGGGTTTTACAGCCAATTCCGATCAACAAACAGTATAAAAAAACCTGTGGTTTTACTCATTAGATTTTTCTCTCTGCATTTTAGCAGACATAACTGAAAAATTCACAGACTACTTTTTTCTGGATTTTTTTAATGCATCATTAAATCAATTTCAATGTTTATCAAACCAGATGCATGATAAAAATGTTGAACTTTATTGCCTATATTTTAGATCTGAGAAATTTTGTATGCTCTATTTTCTTTGTCATACGACCCATTTATTTTCCAAAAAATGCTCTTATAAATCGCCCTGCACCTTAATTATTGAATATTAAATTGTATAGGGATGTCCAATAACCCTCAAACATTTCAGGAATGACATACTAGCACTCACACTCTGTAGACATGAAATTAGTCCTACAATAACCATTTATTTTGATATTGCACTTGTGTAATGGTTGCAAAATATTTATATTGATACTGCACTTGGTTTAATGTAGGTAACAAAATATTCATTTTGAGAGTGCACTTGATTTATCTAATGAAGGTATCAAGAATGTTTAATGAAGGAGTGATAGATTGTTAGGAAATTACTGTATTGTTTGTTGTGCTGATCAGCTAATGACTCACAAAGGCCTTCTATATGCAAACATGCCATGACGGCATCCTAGCAAACAACGCAAACCCTGCAACCCTCCTTGCCTATGCTGTTATTCAGCAGACAATACTCAAGAATGGATCAAAGCAGAAAAGGGAGGCATATGCAGTTTGTTACAAGCTATAAGTGATAGGGTATGGAAAGCAGTACAGCAACAGAGCAGCCAAGAGGCAATTGAGACTGCTACTAACCAAAAAAAATCGGAGAATGGAGGAAGGAAGAAGTGGAATTAATTAAAGAAAACAAAAAAAGGGAAACATGGACCACATTATGAGGAAGCAAACAGCTCAAGAATATTTGGAAAAACTGCATTTATTTAAACACATATGCATTATACATAGTGGTGACAACTACCATTCATTTAGCAGTTTTTAATATGAATATGTATAAGCCCCTAAAATCCATATGATAGTACATCAGCTCTGTACAAAACCTTAGTTTATCAAATTAAAAAAAATAAAGTCTACTAACTCTACCAGACTTCAAATATCTATGTATTATTGTGCTAAAAATTTTTGTTGTCACAATTTTTAATTATTAGGTGGGGAAAAATTTGTGACATTGAATAAAACAAAAATTTGAGATCAGATACATAATACGACAATGGTTTTCCTTGTCAGATGAATGATTTTAAAACTATTCAAATCTAATAAATTGGAATTAGCTGAATGCGCATGATGAAGTGGACTGACTAAATACAAGAAAGGCAGCAAGTCATGAAAAATTAAAAAAAATAGCTTGGATAATTCAAGAACTGAAGCAAGATTAAACTACTACAATAAAGCAGGGACAGAATGAAACAAAGAAAAAAAAGTAAAGACATGACATTAGGAGAGATGAGATGTTCTTATGTTAGAGCCAGAGATAGAGAAAAAAGAAGCAACTAATCTAACTTCTCACATTTTCATAAAAAAGAATGATAAATATGCCTAAATGGGAAGAAGTTCATTTGATGAAGCAGGAAATTTCTGCAGGTTTTGACTTGGTGTTTGCTGAATATTTTCTTATGGAGTTAAAGTTTTGGTATGAAAAGGAAATTAGCAAAAGTGAAAATAGGAGTTAATATCTTTACTACCATTAGGGCAGATATCTCTTATTAAGGAACAGTTTATTTTTGACATTTAAATTGCTTTTTATTCATATATTGTGAGTTTCTTTTAAGAGGAATTTTTCTTCAGAGCGAGTTAAGCAACTGTTTCAGTGTAGGAATTGACATTGCTAGAGTTACTCAAAACTGGTATGTATTTCTATCTGTCCATTTAGTATCAATGACCGAGATTGAAAATTCTGTCTCATTAGGCTCTTGTGATGGACAAAGTGTGACAAGCGTTGGCTAATTTCAAGGGTTTGGCAGTGTTGGTGGAAACAGCTGACCAAGAGAACTGTGAAGTAATTTTCATTGTAATGTATCAAAACATTCCATAAGGCAACATCATCCTGTTTTTGTCAATAATTTTACAATCATGTTCAGCTGTTTTACAATCTAGTCTAAAGCTTTTAGAGTATCTTGATCTACCAGGTCAAACCCACTTTAAATGATTCTAACATATCTGTACTACTTAGTCTTTTGTTTTCATGTTTTTGTTCTATCCTAGTGTTCTATCTTCATTGATGATTTCTCAGATTGTGTGTTTACCTTTGCAGAAACTGAAGGTGAATGTTGTGTCATTACAAAGCTTTGGTTTTAATATGCATCTATATCTCATGGGAGGTTTTTACCCACCTGATTGATGCTAATTTTATGCTATTTGTGCTTTCCTAAATGAAAATCTATTGGGTGATAATATTATCAAATAGAAACAAGCACCTATTTTTCCTTGGCTTATTGTCATGTTGCCTTGATTTTTTGTAATTTTTTTCTTAGTTTTTTGTAGTTCCACCATTTTCCCCCTCAGGAAGCATTGGATAAGCAATAGGGTTAGAGTAGTTAGGTTTGTCTATTCCATACTGTAGAAACTGGCATCCCAAAGCAGGCACTGTTAAATTATCTGAACTTTAGATGGGTCCTCTGGATTTCTATCTTCTGCTCCCACTGTGGATCTTTTAATTTTCTCACCTTCTTGGTTATTTCTTCTTTGTCTTTTATTTGTCTTCATTCAAAACTTACTATTTCTATGGATAGGGGATCCTGTGTGAGAATACACATTGTGCTTCGATTTCCCATTTACTATAGTCCATGCTAACAGGTTGTTTTCCTTTGGATACAGAGCTTTAAATTAACTACTAATTTTACCTACTGTTTATTTCATTACTCTGCCTAAGTTAAGCTGTTTGAACTTCATGAACTTTCCATATTTTTCTTTGAAGTCTGCCTTACTAAACAAATTTTTATTTTCAGATACTTTAGAGATTATTGCTGCCTATCCCAAAGTACAGTCATCCAATACAATGGCTAGTGCAGCTACAGAAATGAAGGCAAAGAGAATATTTAAGAAGCCAGTAAATGCTGCTCCAACAGTTACTACAATGGATAGCACAAAGCGAAAATTGGAAGATATGGAGACGGACAACAAATATGAAGACGTACGTTATACATGATGTATGGGAGGATGAGATTTTGATGAAGTGCGGTTATCATTTGCTAGTGTGGATTTTGTTTTGGGAAGCCCTAGGTACAGTGTAGTCATGTTGATATCTATTTTTACTTTTTCAGCAATTACTTTAACATTTTTGCAGTGATAAATTAACATAAGTCACTAATAGTTACTGGTATATTTTAGTTGAACCAAGGATTATTTTTGTAATTGTATATAATTAAAAAAACATAACATATTCAGGAATGGTATTAATTGAAAACTTCTCACTGAGAACATTTTGTTTGCTTCTTCTCTATTGTGTTTATGTGGCACCTTGTTATTCTTGTTGTTGAGTGATAGTTTTGTAGATGCAGATGCATTATTGGATGAAAGTTGTTTAAATTCATTTTTAGTGATTTGTGATCAATGGATTTGCTTTGGATTGATTGTTTTACAATGGGTTCCAGGATGCACCTTCAGCTCCCGTGTTCCCTGCAGACAAAAGCCGTAAGCTGTACCACATAGAAGAGCGCAGAGTGCGCATCCCCCAGCACAGGTGAGCAATGCTGCTTCAGGGAATTTTGTCCTGTGGTCCCTGTATTAATTCAACTATAAATGCAGTATTTGAAGCACTAAGCATTGATAGCAATGAATCTCAGCTACTGACTAATTTTGTGTAACTTTGCTGTCCTTTAAGTTTCCATTGGAAGGGATTCAAAAGATTTCCAATTTCTGTCAATAAGCAGCTTTTGTTACATTGAGATGGCGGTTGGTATCTTTCTCAACTGCGATTTATTTAACATAGTCCACGAGGTTCAGACCGAAGAATCAGGAGGCCAAAGTCAGCAAGATTTTTCCCTCAAAATATTTCTAAATGTTCCCAGACGTGTAGTGATGAGCCAAATCCTGCTGCCATATATATGATCTACCATTGGCAACCCTTGTTATCTAGAGCTTAACTACATTGCTTAGCAACTCCATGTAACCATCTGAATTGAGCCTGCAAATTTGGTCTACATGACATGAAGTGTATCCAGTGGACCGTAAGCAGCCCATCTCTTGTTTTGAGTGTTGTGTTTGACTTTGAAAAAGGTTTTTCTCATTAAAAAAGAACCAAATTGTTTCTGGTCCAGCAGGATGTTTCCCTTTGATCAGAAGTTTCTTTGCCTTTGTGGCAGTCATCTCAGGCCTTTTCTGTAAGAAGCTGACCTCTGCAACGCTTGCATGAGTAGTAGAAAGGTTTTCACTGAGTGCTGGTTTCATTGCAGTGGGTGAAACATCTAATTCATGTGCCAAATCCCACATTCCGATATTAGACCTTTCAACATTTTTTTTTAGATTTTCGATTAATTCTGCTTTTCAAACGCAATCAGAACGTCTTTCATGTTCCTTCCTACTTGCCACAGCCTCGTAGTCTTCATTGCAGTTTTCCAGTTCGTGCCTGATTGTACAGTTTTTAAGGAGCACAGGGTAGCATCCCCGAATTTAATTATTTTTATGATTTGTGCATATCATCACGATACAGGTTATTCTCCCAATTTTCAAGTGGTTTTCGATCGTCCCGTCTTGCTATCAACACACATATAACTGAATAAGAAACAAGCTTCTAAATGACGCGTACATGGAATGGTTAGATACTTCCAACAAATCTGAAAAAACAGGAAATTGAATTACTGTCAGATTTATCCCAATCACCCTGTACCTACAAACGAGATAACAAGCATCATCTTCCCTGTATACTAATGTAAATTCAATGTTTTTTATGTTCTGAATAACAATGTGCAGTTCAAGTATTGTAGAAATCAGTATCAGTATTGACAGTTTTCATAATGTACCGATTCCTGTCGATGCCGGTTAATTGGCACATCACCGATTTAAACCATGGCTACTGATCTAAATATTATTTATTTTCAAGCTGCTCAATAAAGGTGAGAGCAATATGCCTATTGCAAAGAAAGTTTCTTATGAACTGATCGACTGTTTACAGAATTGTCAAGGAGTTTAGGGAAACTGGTCTAACTGCAAACAAGCTTCAGGACAGAAAGTGAACTGTGCGTTGCCCTCAACTTGTCAAAATCCTGAGGGAGAAATTGCATCGAAACTCTGATCGATCTTGCAGAAAACAGTGTTCTCCATGTGTTCCAATACTCCAATCTAAAATGCTACTTGCTCCATAACACTCAAAAAGTTGGTTGCCTTAATTTTTGGTCACCCTATGTATACCTATGAGTGTAAATATAGATGTGGATATTCTTTGCTGGAAGGGCTATATTAAAAAAAGTATCACAGATAAATGTTGATTGCTCGTGTATCCCCACTATTTATTCTATTTGAAAACTCTCCATGAATTCTGACAATCTCTGGAAAATATCTTGTGCTATCACAGTGAAGAAGTAGTGGTAAATTTAGTCCTAATCCTTCAATGCTCCAGCTAATTGTGCTTCATAGGCAGCTTCAGCTAATGTGATTATGGAGTCACTTTCTAGGAGATGAATGCATCATATTTTAATTAATATCGGTGTGCTTTACCTTGAAAATGACCAATTCCAGTGCTGTAACTGAAACCTTTCAAAAGGTCTTACCATGATATCCATAATTTTCAAAAAATATTATGACAAACAATGTACAATAGAAGACAGGTTAGCAACTCTGCCACAGTCCTTGTAGCCCGTCTCTACTCCAGTGTGGTGCCATTAAATGAGTTGGCTGGTGAGATACACGGGTGAACTTGTGGCAGTTCATGAGTGCTTACCGTGAGCCGTCGGCTTGTGCAGAATAATAAATTAACAGCTTAGGGTTACAAATTTTGGATTTAGTTACAGAGTAAAATTAAGGTAATTAATTTTTTTCTAAGTTAATGTGCATTTTTCTTTTATAGTGTGCCTCCTAAAAAGTGCATCAATGCAAGGATAGTTTCCCCATTTTGGACCTTTTTTTGTGGTTAATCATAATTTATCCTTGTGCAGAATGACTCCCCTTAGAAATAACTGGAAGAAGCTGTATGACCCATTAGTTACTCACCTCAAACTTGCTGTCAAATTCAACCCAAAAACAAAAGTAGTTCACATGAAGGTAAGTAGTAGTGAAGGTAGGCTACATTTTTGGGGGTTTTCTTGTAGTATCTCTGAAATCTTCTCAATATTTTCTTGACTACTAGCACTTTTTTTCTTCCGCTTCTTCCCATGTTCAGATTGTAGAATTTTTCCATGTTCTTTGAATTTGTGGAAAATACATTACATGATTAATTTAATTAGTAGCGAACGTTCATGGAACACCTCTGAGAGTTGCTGGCACATTTGTTGGTAGCTTCTTGTGTCGTTGGAGCTTTTGAAGACAAAAATGCGCTGGTCTTTTGTCAGTTGCATCTTGAAAGGATCGCACTTGGATTGAGAATACTCACGTCATGTTGACTTAAAACAGGAGATCTACCGTATCATGTCTACTGCTAGTATTACATTTTTTGGTAATGAATTTCATCATTGCAGGTTTTAAGAGTGTCTTCAAATTCCGGATAGAATGCATTTCGAGAAGTTTCCGCGTTAATGCTGACCAAACATTTTGTCACTAAACAAATGCAGAATTAAATTCTGCATCTAACCATAACAAGTTTTTAAAAATGAATGAGGCCAAGAATATCAAAATCGGTCTAGTGGTTTAGTTTTTACAAGCATTGTATACATTTTTTTGTGAGGTATAATTTTTTGGGGGACACCCTGTCTAAGAACTTTACAATGTTAACTAAGGCTGATAATTGATCTTGGCCTGAAGCTTATGCAGTGCCTTTATTGCAGAGATTAATAAACAAAATAATACAAACATTGAGGACCACTGAGTAGAATTGATCTTTCTGTCTATACCTACCTATAACATATAATAAAGATCGATGTGTATTCATATGTACGAGCATGTTTGTATTTTTCGTGTTCGCATCGGAGATATAGCATGCAATTACTTCAGTTCTACCAAAGAAATATGGTATTAGGTAATTTTCTCATTGAAACTGTTGACAACTCTTTTCTTATTATCATTGTTTGTGTTGTACCATTGCATTGTATTCATGCAAAAGCTACGACAGTTCTCCATAAAAGGGAGATTTTCATAATACTCTTTGTCACATATTCGGTTACTAAAGTTTATTATAATTGTTAAAGTGCTTTGTATTTAGAAAAAATTGGAACACCCATAGAAAAAAAAACTGATTTGCCCAGGAACAAATGCAAAGGTGAAGGCAGATTTTAGCACAAGAGAAAATTTAGATGAGGGTAGCAGCCAGGCAGCGACACCACACGGCGTCTCAGGACCGATTGTAAGCCGCGCTGGCATGCGGCCGTGTCGTAGATAGGATACTGAATATCGCATTGTAAAGAATGAATCTGGTCTTAAGTTAAATGTCTCATTTGAGTGTATTTGATACCTTTGGAAGTTCGTTGGTTAACACACTCCTTAGTTTATGACTAGTCGATTTCAAAGAAAATGATGAGGAACAGTTGTGGTCCATTACGTGTTTCACTGAGATATTACCATTCAATTCAGGAATAAATATAGTAACTCCCGTCATTTTTGACGGGATGTGTTTACCCATATAAGGTCAATTAAAATACGACACTCGAGTTCCATAATGAATAGGGCATTTTTTAGGAAATTCTTCAGAGTTTGAATTTATTATTGTTCCCAAGGATATCCGAGCGTCTTTAGAATACAGCCGTATAAAAGGAAACTATCATCAGTCTAACTTTGATCAACCGAAGATCTTAAGTATTAAGAAAACGAAATCCTTACTATTTTTGGAAGCATTCCTTTCATTCTGTCACCAAATTTGAATTAACTATCGCATTCAATATCCAGAAGCTTCTTCTCCTTGGATTCTGAAATAATTTAGAAGATGATTTTATTGAATTTTTTTTCTGTTTTTATAAGAAAGATACAACATTAAAGTTGAACAGGTTCTGTGTTTCAAAGTTTTATTCCCCTGATGAGTAGAGTGTTACACCGAGTAGTGTCTCTGTGCCCGGTTACTCGAATTCTTAAGAATAATAAGGAATTTCAACTCGGAATAGTTTCCTAAAAAAAATACCCTGTTCACTAGTGCAGGGTGGGCAATAAGTAAGATGCGCCCTTGAAAAAATTGTAAATTGTGTTTAGCACTGATACACTAAATAAAACTTTTGAATCTCCTCTTTCGTTCTAAATGGACCTGATCTTTTTACTTTTTGAAGTTCTACAGCAATAATGTTTTAAAGGGGGTACCTTACTTATTGCCCAGACTGTGTGATACTAAAACTCTGTCCTTTTACTTGTTATCTTGCTAACTGTGTAAACCTTTTAGTAAAAACATAGAGCAGAAATTCAAAACTCGTCTCTCAGTAATTACACACGAGTTTTCCATTACCTCATGATGACGGTTCATTGGGACTAAAGTGAATTAATTTTCTTACGTTTGGATATTTGATGGGAAATAAAAATGACTCATTAGAATCTCAAATCCCTCGAGAGGTATAGGATAGGCCATAGTCAATAGGGTTAAGTTAATAAGGTTTATTTACTGTGCTATTATTTACGGTGCTATGTGAATTGGCATCCTCAGAGGGAGACTGTTAGATTACTTCAGTCCTAAGAACTCCTTCGGGACTAAGCTCTTTTGGGCAGACTTTGCTTCTTTCCATTTTCATGCCTTTGCTGATTATTCTTTATTTTTTCTTCCTCTTCCTTCCTAACTTGCTGATCCTATGTGCTTGGAATCCTGCAGGATACACACCTGTGCATAGATTCCATATTTTATAAATTGGTCCCTTTTTTTGCTCTCTTTGAATCACATTTCATGTGGATAGAGAGCTATGAACTAACTAATAATCTAATGTAACTAAAACCTAAAACTTGACTTTAAAACAGTGACCCAACGGCTACTGGCAGTCAAACATTTCTTAAAACTATTATGTCTTTATTGAGCTCACTGCTGGGATCACGTCAGAATGAGACGGCTGCTCTGCCACAATTTAACGAATAATAACCTAATAGATCCGTGGTAACACCACAGTTTCTCACATTTCAAGAGCAGTTCTTAGAGCATTTAGGGCTATTTGACGAATTTAGAATTGAGGTATGTGGAAAGCTTTGATTTGATAAAAAATAGATGTTGAAAAAGTATACCCCTACAGCCATGCCCTGGACCCATGGTAAAACCACAGTTTTTAGTAATCCTAGCATGGTCATCAAATTTAGGCATTTACAAGATGCGTTTTTCTCTCTTCTTCACTCATTTGCTTCTACTCTATCTTTGATGCTATCTTTTACAAAAACATTTACTCTCTTGTCTTGTCTCCTCTGTTACATTATTTCTTCTCTGTAATACCATTCATTTCATCTCTGTTGCAGTCTTTCTTCTCTGTTGTGTTCTTTTTCTTTTTCAGTTTAGAATGTTTGTCTTTTTTTTAGATATTAAATGCACCTATCTATGGCGTTTTGTTTCTCGATTTGCTGCTTCCCTTATGTTTCTTCTGGCCGTTTCATATTGGCGTCAGCTGATTTAAATTTAACAAGTTTAAATTGTTTCGAAAGTTTTCCTTTGACAGGAAAAACTGTAACTGGTTTTCTGTACAGCCGTACTTTGGAGACGGATTTAAATTGAAATTTATTCTTGATATTATGCTCTACAAATTGTCTCCATTTTTCAAAACTCTTTTATCCTACTTTTTTCTCTCTGCATTGTCAAAACTGTTACAGTTATTGAAAAAATTACCTTTTTTTCTCTGACTTGTCTGCGTTGTGCAGACGACAGAACATACAGAGGAAGTATCTAGTCTACAAAAGGCGTCGGACTTCATCCAGGCATTCGTGTACGGGTTCGAGGTCGACGACGCTCTGGCCCTCATCCGACTGCACGACCTCTACCTCGAGACCTTCGATGTCAACGATGGTGAGGCCGTGTTGGGGGTGTAGTGTGGCCGTGTTGGGGGTG
>VOMN01113482.1:0-15486 GCA_014899125.1 Orchestia grillus | reverse complement strand
CCACTGTAGGAGCGAGTGGGCAACTGTAGGAGCGCGTGGGCCACTGTAGGAGCGAGTGGGCAACTGTAGGAGCGAGTGGGCCACTTTTCGACTCATGAAATCCCCAAAGATGCCTACGATAGCTAACGCTCGCCTCCCCAAGGGGCGAAGTTCTCGCTCGGACCGCAACTCTGCGCAACACACGAATGAAGACCTTCATCTGGGCCGCCCTTCAAGTGAACGACGCCCATCTGTAACGAGAGGCTGCACTCTTTTAATGGAAATGACGCTTGAAATTAGCATGATGCTGACCATCTCCAACGAGATGGTACCTGCTAATAACGGAAATTATTCTGTAACTCAAGTCGTGAAACCATTTTTTTCAAAATGATAGAATGTTTTGATGAAAATTTTGCTGCAAATTGCATGATAAAGGCCTGCTGTGACGCAATGGTGGACGATGAATAGGAAAAAGTGATGGCGCAAATGATGTTGCGATGTATAGTGACAGACAATGTTTAAAATACTGCAACCGATAAACATACGTATTACATGTTCAAGATCTCAGCATTCTTATCTTGATTATGTATATTATGAAAATGCATATTCGTTTTTTGCCTTACACGTATGACCTACCTCCAGAGGTGTGAGAGTACAGGTTAGCTCGGACGTATAATTAAATTTAGATCCCTAGGTAACCTAACCATCTACACGGAAACCTCAACTTACGAACACCCCTTCACTTACTAAACAATCAACAAAGCAACAAAACTTCGTCAGAAAATTAATTTTTTTCCACTAACGAATTCATTTCTTCCCCAGGTTTAAGAACTACCTTAACTGGTGCCCATATATTAGTGTATTCTGGCAGGGCGAGTCAGAGAGTGTAGGTTAATTTAGCCCCCGTGTGAGGCAGTGCTGCTCGTGTTCAGAGAGGCCGAGAACCAGGGCACCAGGCCTCTGAGAGGCAGCTCAACAAGGACCCCTCAGACGACTGCTGTGGTGGTGATGAAGGAGTGGTCGTGATGGTGGTAGGTGTTGTCATGGCCGGTGGTGGTGGGATCGAAGTAGAGGATGTCAAGCTTGAAGAGATAAATAACATATTGGAATTATTTAAAAATAGAGGAAACAACTATTTACTCCGCGTAAAGGATCAAGATGTCTATGTATCAATTTAACACTCCGAACTATTGCATGAATATTAATACACAGTTGGGTTTGACTACTAATTTACTAGAAATTTAATATTTTTTTCACGCTCATAGTTTCCCGCTGAAATTTACAGTTCGGGCAAGATCGGTGACTTCCGGACGAGTTTAACTTCAAGAATCATGTCGAGCTCTTCTGTACAAACGGGCGAATAAAGAGAATCTGAGAGTAACTTCAGCTCTTTGAATGACGCGGTGTTGCTTTACAGTGTACGTGTTTGCAGTTGAGAAGATTCGCAACATCGCTTCGCGAGAACATTTTATAGCTTGTGGGGGTCGAGACGATACGCAAGGTCTGGTGAGTCACACGAAAATTATACAGACGGAATATTTTCTTGAAAACTAACACAAGCGTACGTAAACAATGTCAGTTGTGCTTGTTCAGCTAGGTGGCCAAGTCGCTAGAGGCAAGCCTGTGGAAATACCTAAGCCTTCACGGGAGATGTGATGGGACAGCGACATCAATGATATTGGTACTCGTATGACTACCGACCTCTCTCGAGATCAAAATGTGTCAACATGTTGAACTCTTTGAATCCAACCGGGACACCTCAGTCCTGGCTCAATTTTTGCTGGGTATTATAATAGATTTACATTTTCTTAGCTTAGACTTTCAAGACTGTCTTGGAACAACAGTCAAAAAATGCTGGGCATCTGCCACAACGCTAAGACAATACACTGATGACTGAAATTCTTTATTGAAACTTCCAGATACTGTAAGTTAAATGAATGCTACATAGTTGTTTCGAGCAAGTTTCCACAGCTAAAAAAAATTCAAGATAACGTAGATGTAAAAGACACGCTAAAGTATTGATGCAGTGGCCAATGCACCCCACATTTATTTTCTAATATTTAATTCTACATAAACATCATTAAAATTCAGAAATAGGTTGAGTTCATGAATTGAAACGCTCTCGGCCAACTGAAGAAGCAATTAGGAAATATGCTAAGAAGCTTGAGAGGAATGAAAGTCAAGAAAAAGCAAGATACCTAATTCTAATGATTTTTCTGCAGAAAAACATTTAAAAATAAATGTGAAGTGTATTTGCCCCTGCGTTTAAATTTTAGAGTGCCTTTTACATAAATATTTCCTTTTTAATTTTGTTCGTTTTTAAATACCTGCCATCTAACTTTTTGCAGATTTACTCACAACTTTCCAAAGCTATTTTTATGCTCGGAACTTTAAGGGAGAAATAAGGCTGAAAAACGAGCCCGGTTTCTGCTTATAAACTCCGTTTCTTATGAGGGGGAATTATTCGTTTATTCTACAATTCGAATGTCCTAAAAGAAATGCACAACTGTCGCAATCAGCTTTGGCAATCTTCGTACCATAATTTTACTGCATGGCTGTGAAAATACATACTTTACTTTGCGTGGTAACAAAAATTGAAAAAGTTTTTTTCTCAAGGCTTAGCCAAATGCAGGCCACACTCTAAGCACGCACGTACGTATGTACAGTATAAGCGTGCACAGTGGTTCATTTGTGTGCGTCATTCACTTTCACAAGGAATGGATCCTATCTTCCTGCGCTGTACTCATGCATCATGACCTCGGTGAGGATCCACGGACAGTTATGAATGACTAATTAACACTCAACATCTAAGGCTGCAAGACATCTTCACGTGTTGAAGATCAACTCTTTTTATAGGATCTAATTTTATCGACAACTGTAACGCGGTGCCTCGAAAAAACTTTGATACAACGATTATAAAAAATTAAGAATGATAATGATAAAGTTATAATTCAAATGAGTGTAGCAATGACGCTGTCGTACTTCACCCCATCGCCAGGAGGCTGAACTGCGGAATACGAGTCTGCTCTCTGATGCCATCTACTGCGCTCTCATCCGTCTCGGCCTCGTGAATAACACTGGCATTCGCAACCCGTCAGAAATGATGGAACTTATTATGTTATTCTCAAAATGAATCGCATTTTTCCAGCGGAGCACGTACTGGTTACAAATGTTTCTCATCATTTATTCTTAAATCAACTATTCATAACAATAGCCAAACTATGATAACGAAACTACTGTCATGTGAAATATTAAATTTCGTTTATATTACATTATTTTGAGATACGATGTTCAATATCCTATTTATGAAAAAACGCCTATTTGCCCTAAGGAAACTTTTGTCACCCTTTAGTACAAACAAGGAATGAGATTACGTTTACACACTATTCTCCTACTAAATTCTGGTACGAGGGAGATAGGAACCAACCATCTAGCCAAGTAAAGCAAGCAACCGACAAACCGCGTAGTATGTTATAGTTAGGTAACTTGGTAACTAGAGCTGGTAAATCTCCTGGCTTACCCTTGTCACATCGAGACTCCTCCAAAGGTATAAGGACTCGCCTGATAGAAACATTTTGTGTTTTTAAAAAATGAGATAAATTTCGCATTATCGATAGCAACGGACGCTGTTTCACATTTTGGACATATATTAAACTATGATCAGTTCATTGGTGAAGGTCTTTTGAACCCAACCTTTGATATCCTGGTCAGTGCATTTCTTCCAAGTGATAATCAACAAACCTTGTCAGATAATTTTTCCAAGGATATCGTCTGAAGCTGTCAAATTCTCCCGGGTGCTGCGGGGGCGTCAGAAGGAAGACGAATTTGATGAGTCCTTCTCGAGTGCAAGATTTATTTTCGAGGTAACTTATATTTGTTTCAAATATGGATGCTTTCTTGCCTAATTGTATTTGCCTGAATTGTAAGTTTGCCAAATTGCTCATCAGTCAGTGCACTTTGCAGTCACTAACACAAGATTCTGTGTTGTGCTATTGACTACAGATGTAGTTGCCAGTGATAGCACTAGGTGCATTCTTAAATACTAGTTGTTGTACCTGGTGACCCTAGATGCATTCTAAACTACTAGTTGTTGTCCCTGCTGGCCCTAGATGCATTCTTAACACCTAGTTGTTGTACCTTCTGGCAGTGGATGAATTCTTAACAACTAATTGTTGTACCTGCTGGCACTTGATGCATTTTTAACTGCTAATGGTTATAACTGTTGACACTAGATGTATTCGTAACTACCAGTTGCATTTCCCAATACAAGGTACAGTTGGCAACATCTTACACAGCATCATCAGCACAAGCTGTGGTTGATACTTCTTCACCTTGGATACCTTGGAGATGTTTGGGCCTTCACGCCCGGGCCACACTGGGGTACCGCCGCTCTGTGTGCATGGCTGTGAACCATGCACACTGTGACACCATGCACGTAAACCGGCGGCACCCCAGTGTGGCTAGGGCATAGGGGCCCAAACATTTTCAAGATATTCAAGCATGGTGTGCCTTCGCATATCTGCGAGCTGTTGAATGAGACCGTTTCCCTTTGCCGTTTGATGATAGTGAGACAAGGGAGGCCTATCAGGGATAGTTTGTAGAAAGTTATCCAGCTTCTTCTTGAAGACGTCCAGAGAACCATCGAATTCTCTCAGATCTTTAGGCAGAGAGTTGAAGAGTCTGGGTCCCATAACGGAGAAAGACTGTTCATGTCTAGTCCGAATGCTGCCAACCGCCCTCGCATTGAACGTCGGCACAACACACATCGTGCCGAAGCGAGTGGGCTACGAGGAACACTTCCAGTGCCGCGGTGTGAGTCAGGTGCCGATACGAGGTACATTTGCGAGCACTAGGAGAAGTAAACAAGAGGTGTGGCTGTGAATTACAGCTAGTGACCTGCACTAGGCACGGTGTCGGTGGCACCGCAGGATCAGGACTCGTGAGTGGGCGTTCAATGGACGAGATGTGCCTGCCTGTGCGGCTGTGCCCGCTGGCCGCTTTGCTCTTCATTGGCTGAGCGTCGGGCAGAGGGAGCGGAGGGATTGGTTGAGTAGGTGCGGTTCTCCTGTTGTCTGGCGTGTCATCCGTTAATTTAAAAAAACTCTTTAGGAATAATAGTGAACGTTCAGTGATTTTGATCTGCTGTGAATGTGATGGACTTGTGTAGAAGAGGCAAACTGGTGTTTTTTAGGCGTTTGGCAGCAAACATATACAAGGATCAAACACAAGACGCTGGTCCGTCTGTTTGCCCAAGGAACTGAGCTCCACCTACGACTCTGCCTTCTCTCCACCATTGAATTTGCAAACAGAACAGCATCTCTTGATGAAATTAAGCCTGCGAAAAAAGTGTTGTACTATTCTGGTATTTTTATCAGTAAGGAACTCAAGCGAACCATTTTTTAACAATTAGTATCGTGATTTCGATCTTCCAATTCACATATATATATTGAAACGGAGGTTCATACCTCACTCTCCAAAATTCTTTGTGATTTGCGACTGTTCGAGGATTTTTCTTTGACGGACATCACATTCAACGAAATAATTGCATAATTAAATCAAAGTTTAGCCTCGAACGAATTTTTATGCAGCGTATTAGCTGCTCGAGTGATTTTTGTAGCAATATTTATTGTAGTGAAAGAAGTATTTTTCTGTGTCGTATCTGGCGCACTTCTTACGCACGAAGACTTTTAAGAATAAATTACGAGCGAAGAGTAAGTACGATGGATGACCCGATAGCAGAAAATGAACGAATGCGATATTTTGCATACATCGGAGAGCAAGTTATGAGAGCTTATTTTTAGGCGGCTATGCTATAGCTGCGGGCCCAGACCCCGTGAGGGGCACAACAGAGGGCCCAGACCCCGTGAGGGACACAACAGAGGGCCCAGATCACGCGAAGGGCACAACAGAGGGCACCACTAGGCAACAGCACGCAGCCCAGGCGCCCTCGGACCGCCTTAAAGACGCCTCTATTCCCCACAGAGACGCCGTGACCCTGTCGTTCTTTGTTATTGCAGCCACACACACACACACTCATGTTCAGTGCTCTGTGTGTTTGTGGCCGTGAGTACTGTTAGTTGTGAGTAACCTCTCTATTCGAGGCTGTGCGGTGGGGTGTAGCCCGTTTGTTGCACTGCGTTTGAAGGCGTAAATGTCTGCTCTCGATTTTTAGGTTTTAGTCTTACTGTTTGAAGGCCGGATTTGTACCATGCCTTGTATGTACGTGACTGACTTTAGAATGAATGATTTTTCTTTTCTTTCTTCGTTCTTCTTTGATGTGTTGTGTGAGAGGTCGATTTTGAAATGTGTATCAGGTGACAAAATGTTTGCGCTAATGTTCCGTTACTGGCCGCAGTTTGCCCGAGGGGCCATGTATCTAAGATGCGTTGTTGATATAGGAAATGCTAATTTGATTGCCCGAGGGCATGAGACTTGAGTATAGTGGTAAAAATGGACCATTCGGCTAATCAATGCAACTATTTTTTTGTTTTATTATAGTCTAAAAACTCATAATCGCTCTCCCAGAACAAGAGCAGGAGTGTACTCGCATTTACGAGAGGACCCTGGTTCAAATCTCGGCTCAGTCAAAAGGCATTTTCACGTAAGCAGGGAGTACTTCCCTTGGAAAAGGAAGTTTAAACCATACATTCCTCACATCCCTCACCACGCCAGTAGTTGTAAGGCATTGAAAACCCAACGGTAAAACGTGTTGGAATTAATAAAGGTTCTTACCGCAGCCATTTTGCTCTTCTCTCCTGAGGCGTCGCGGGCATGATCTCTGGCCGTACCTCCTGAGGGGAGGCACATCATTGGTGCCCCTTGTCTTGCATTTTTGTGTTGTGTGTTAGAACTGAGTTTTGCTCAATTAGAGATGAAGATAAAGGCTATGATAAAGGGCCATGAATGGCAAGGGTCTATTACGCATTTAGGCAAAAGGTGAAGTTCAGAGCTCATATTTCAAGGTAATATAAAGTGCTTCAGCTGGAATGATAGTTTTGTTACCCAAACTTTTGTTCTCCTGCGTCACGAACGTTTTCAAGAGAATTCAACTCTATACCTTGAGAACGCTTTTCGCTCACGAAAACGAAAGCTTGAGGAATTAAACTTTGATGCCTGCTGAAGAATTTTCAATTACCCTGAAAAAAATTATTACTATTAATCTAACATGCATATGAATTGCTGTTGGTGATGTAACTTGTTCTGAAAGGTCGAACGTCCGCGATGTACAATCCTTATGTATTAAATTTATCGATGTGTCTAAAATGGGTCAGGATATTCATCACTGATTAAAAAGAATTCTTTAAGTGAACTATAAAATATTGGTAGTGGATGAAGTCAGTTGAAGGACTTCAAGAAGTTGCATCGTTCATTACATACGTGCGTCTCCGTGTCCTACTTATTTCGATGGCCTCGGGCTTTAAGCTGAAAACTTCTCCTCAACCTCCTTGATTGATGAATTACGATTTTATCATTTAAAAGTGATGCGAAGAACCAGATTCTTAAACGAAATAATTATATAGATAACCTCTTATACGAAAATTCAACCTCTCGACGCTCCTCTCACGTGAAAATTACGCTCACGAGTCTCGTTTGGTGATCAAATGCTCAATACGAAATAATTGAGGATAAGGCACAGCTTAATACAAAAGAATTGGATAAGATTATCTCATCGCAGCTCACGACTTGGGTAGAATATCCATCTGCGCGTATTCATGCTACGCTTGAGGGAACTTATGCATAACATCTGCTCGTGTCATCAGGGCGACTATTTTTAGGAGCAGTCACCGGCAAATGTTCTCAGAGAGAACAAATGTAGACGCTGACGTAAGACGTCGGGTTAAAGATTCACGTAGTAGAGCCTTTAGACATGAGTAATAATTCGAACGCTTAGGCGAACTTCTAAGAAAAAATCCCACAACTCATCCTTGAAAAATCCCCCTCATAAATATGAACATAGCTATGCTGCTTGCTTGCTTAGTCCGTCCATCAGGCTCTTGAGGATTTATATAGGAGAAAATTCTCGGTTCCGTATTTCTAACTAATAATCTACGAGACTATCAGAGAATGCAGTCCGTATCAGGGATACTGCAAATCTTAATATTTCACGTCAGAGTTACCGTGAATAAGAGGGGATCTTAAGAAATTAACATCATTTGTCCCGCCATTTTTGGCGGGGCGCGTCTACCAGTATAATCATGGTGTTCAATGTGTTTAATTAAAAAGATCGCGTTCTGTGTGTGTGTTAGACAGAATCAAGCATAGTTTTTAAAGTCTTTAATGCTTGCTCGAAAGCCCTATCCTACTGGAGTAGTTTACATTGCTTCAGTACATGTACTCTAGCTCCGTACAGCTCCGGATGCTGGCCTGAGCAGAACGCTCCCACGCTGGTAGAGTTTCTGGCCCTAAACACAGTCGCCGAACAAAGCGTGGCGTGTGACGATAGTCGTCTTGGTGCTGCAGTTAGATGCTCATTTTACATGTTTTCAGTAAGTTCAAGATGAATGAAGTCATGCAACTGTTGCAGAATACATTAATGTACTGAACTTGAGTACAGAGAAGTACCATCAATGTGGATCTATTGCTCGAGGCTTCAGCTTTTGTTGATCATAGCGATGATGATGTGAACTGAATGTAAATCTAAATAAAAATAGAGAGGTAAAATCCGACGAGTCTGGGAGTGATAGTCTGAAGTAGAAGGCTGTATTAGTGCTTGAAGAATCAGCTGAACTGCCTTCCTCTCTCTGGCAACAATGTTCTTTATTTCGAAAGCATACCATTCTGCTGATATCTATCCTGTTCTCTTCTACCGCGATGGATGGTGGAGAGAATCGCAATAATGGGCTGCGTACCAGGCTCGTTTCTGCTCACAAATTCTATTCAGCGACTACGTGTGATTACTAAAAAAAATTATTCATTTCAGCGTCTGACCAGACACAATGAAGCGTACGTCGGCAGCTGTCTTGCTGTGCCTGTGCGTGACTGCTGCTCTCCTGCACTCTGCGGAGGTATGATAGCCCTCCTGTAACTCATTCTGAATGAGGAAACTATACATAGGTCCTTCAGGAACCGAGTCGAGGGAGCAGCGCGTCTAAATGTAGTGGCAGTGTTCCTATTATGTGAGAGCTATGCTTAAGCGGCACCTACGACTTCTTAACTGATTAAATCAAACAGCGGTCGGGTACATTTATGGGGAGTTTCAAAATTTCCGGAGCACAGTGTATTTGTCTCTCAGCTAGACTTCGTTCCTATAGAAGTCGTTCGAATTATGTAGGAGGTTTGTCCGCACTGTAGTTCATTTTCTGAGATTCTGTCATGTTTGCGAAGCAACATGGACCGAGACTGAAGAGTGTTGGTGGTGCCCAGTCATCTCTGTTGACTGAACCCAAGAGTGCAGTGGGCGCAACAATGACGCGAATGAAGGGAGGCTAAAGTAAACTTGTAATTCTTAGGCACCAAATAAGAATCATACACAGGCAAATTGTACCAACTAATGTTAGCGCAGTGTTTGCCGAGTAGATGATTATTCGAACTCTTTGCCATCAAGTCTGGCTTTGAGTGATCTAGAGAGATAATGAAATAGGCGGCTGAGATGGGCTATGGTAAAGAAATATTATCATTTGTTTTCGAGTGAATACACTTCCACTTGCAGTGGCCTCTCAACGAGAGGATCAAGAGTTTTTGACCGTACGTTTATTTGGGAAATGACTGGTACAAAATCTACTTCATTAATAATTATTGACATAACAAAGGAAATTCTTGATTCATGTGTTGTTGAATTGTGAACGTAAAGAATTAATGAGGTATGAAGATCTCAGAACATTCGCGATTGAAATTAAAACTCTGCACATGTATGTGCATGGGATTTTTCAAGGTTCAACATTTTCTACGGATATCTCGAGTTAATTCATACAGAAGTCACATGTTCAATTGAGCTTTAACCATACTTCCTACATTCTAAATAATATTTAACTTTTTCTTTTTTAATAATGTTTAATATTTCACTCATTAGATAGTGGCAATCGATTTCACAGAGCGGGGCATGTGAAAAATTCCGTACAATAATCACGGTGATTGATCGCTTTGATGCTCGGAAATTAATTAATCGTCTTTTTTTGACCAGCATAGGGCAGCACAGACGTGTTGTGCCACGGAGACCTTACTGTCGAGACCCACGAAAATTGATTTGTGATCCTCATCTACCAATTTTATCGTTGTCATTTTTGGGACTGGATGGTAAATTAAGTACAGAGGTGTCATGTTCATAGACAATTTCATACATAAATATTTACGTTTGTGTGGGATGAACTATGTTATGAGTTACCGCAACGCAATCCAGCGTGCACGTTGGCTCCTGTAACTTTTTTAGGAATTTTTATCTTGCTTTGAAATAAGACCCCACAAAATAAACTTATACGTATATCTACTGAGGAGTCATATTCTAAAAATGGGATATTTAAAATCCTTAAGCGATTGAGCAAATGTCTACGTATAGTTACTATTTCCAAAAAGTATATTTTTGAGCTGAGTTTCTTAAAGAATTATTTATTGCCAGTATCTTGTCTCGAGAGTGAAGGTTAGCACGCTTTATTATTATTCCCAAAAACGAAGTCATACTTATTTATTTTCGTTTCCTAGTTGTTTGTTAAACTAATTTGTATAAGACGTAATCATTCAAATTGTTCAGACAAGAAGATCGTCCCGATCTATCACATCCTTGATACGCCATTTCTGATCCAACAAAAGTTACATTATTCAGCTCGCTCATTCAGCCATTCCTCAAGGAAATACGCGCTGAATTATTCCCATTTGCCAGTAAAATTACTTTCAGATATTATTTGCACACCAACTTTACCCACGAAAACAAAATAACGTTGGAAGTTTTGTTTTAATTACTGGCGAGGATTTTAGAAACAGGGCTTTATAGACGCACTACAACATCACGCTCAGGAAATGTGGGCAGTTTACGAGCACTAAATTTGTCCCAACAGAGCAAGAAAGGCAAGAACAAGAACAGCAGAATCAGCGAGATCGAGAAGAAGCTGGACGCTCTTCTCGAACTGGAGGCTGAGGTGAGTGGCGTCTCGAGCTGGAGGCTGAGGTGAGTGGCGTCTCGAGCCTCAGAACGAGCCATTCCCCCTATATAGCCACTTGGTCCTTGACTGTGTAAATTGCGAAATATTTCATTATTAAACTTTATCATTTTAAAATTTTAGCATATTTAATATTTTTGCATGTTACTCTCTCGAGTTTCCGAGATTAATTAAATTTGAGCAATCTGCTCAAAATTTTGATAACTGATAGCGAAGAATGTGTCAGTTACAATTACATTATCAGAAAACTATGAATGTGAAACATTCTGTAGTTTTTCTGAGATGAGGATAATCTTAACTATGCAATTCAAGAATTATTTCAGAAAAACACAATGTTGACTTTATGTTTAGTGATTGGAACTTTTATTTGTTCCATAGAAGCAATTTTGAGTCTATTAAAACATGAAAACTTTGTGTGTTTTGTATCAATGTTACATAATTATTAAACTCCATTATAAGGCCTATCGAACGATTGTTTCTCACAAAGTAATTCGCATTTTTCAGCTGGAGAATGAGATAGTGGAGGCGACCGGAGAGCAGGCGGAAGAGCAGCCTATCTTCTACCAAATTGAAGAGCAAGCAGGTGGGGCCCTCCATAATCTGCGTACGGTTTGCGTACGGTTGCTAGCGTCGTTACCTAAAACATTCTTTCGAGATCCTTGGTATTCATGAACTGGTGACTGAAATACTGTGTTTTTCTGTGGAAGAGGAAGCCTAAGCAACTCAGGCACGTGGATAAATAGGTACACCTCCACTGGGAAGGCAAAGCGGTCGAGAAAAGGGTGTCTTGTCATGTGGACGTGAATGATATATAAATAAATAAAGTTATTTATCATTCGTCGGTCTCAAAACAAGGGCCTTCATTACATTCAGTAAAACAATTATGCAAACGTACTATTTCCTAAATGTGAACCTTTGTAATTTGTAATTAAACAACGATGCAAAATGGTTAATACGTAATAATGAACCTTTATTATAGTAAACACTAGCAGACATACCTAGTCAAAAATGGCTGGATTAATGATGTTAAATTTTTACGATACTCTCTAATTTACTGTAACTCTGATATGAAATAATG
This sequence comes from Orchestia grillus, assembly GCA_014899125.1. NCBI lineage: Eukaryota > Metazoa > Arthropoda > Malacostraca > Amphipoda > Talitridae > Orchestia > Orchestia grillus. Next base: position 3,339 of record VOMN01113482.1, on the reverse strand, counting down.
TTATTCTCAGTACAACTGATAAGCACTGCCTTGTCTGAAAGTCTCGCTATTAGCTTATGAATACGGACCCGGGAATTTTCTCCTATCAAAACCCTTAAAGGCGTGACAAAGAGACGGTCGGAGTGACCAACCAAACAAGCAACAACTGTGTAATAGTATGTAGTGGACAACAACGATGCACAAGTGCTACAACTTAATTGTGAACCGTTATTATAATAATTGAAACGACAACGCTCTAGTCCCACTATCTCATAGTGAACCTTTACAATATTCAATAAAATAATGACGTACAAGAGCTACGACCTAATACCTAGCGATCCCTGAGTGAAGCCCTAGTGCCTTGTGTGGGCAGATCCGTGCGAGGGCGTGCGGTGCTCGGCCGGGCGGTCGTGTGTGGTGACGGTGTCGGGCAAGGGCGCCTGCCAGTGCGTCGAGGGCTGTGAGGAGGAGACCGACCCGAGACGGAGGGTAAGGGGAATTGAGGGTAAGGGGAACTGAGGGTAAGGGGAATTGAGGGTAAGGGGAATTGAGGGTAAGGGGAATTAAGGGTAAGGGGAATTGAGGGTAAGGAGAATTGAGGGTAAGGAGAATTGAGGGTAAGGGGAATTGAGGGTAAGGAGAATTAAGGGTAAGGGGAATTTCAGACCCACATCTGACAACTCTTATGATTGACACGTTCCCCTAGTATTGGGCAAACGTGGCGCCAGTTAACCACTGTTGGCAATGGTTTGCCTTTGTGCCAACAATCATTTTAGTTGCGTCAGGAGAAAACCTTCGTATTTGATGTATTGAGCTTAGTACCTGCGTTTATGTATGTACATTTTTCTACAGATGGTCCTACTACTGTGTTAGGCGGGTCGATTACTAGAGACTTAGATTTAATTGATCGTGAACTAAGGATATTATCGCTTGGGAACTACGGACAAAATTACCAAAGGACCTAGGATACAACCGCGAAAGATCCTCGTATCTAATCATATGAGAACGTGGGATACACTGCTGGTGACCTCCCTCAGTTCTGTAGAGCGTGAGATGTCTCCATACTTCTGAGACAGACTCGTGCGTCCAATATCTGCTGAAACCAGTCAACTAGCAGTGAAAGCGTGACCTTCATCGAAGCTAAGTCGCCCCATTTTTACAGGTTTGCAGTAACCACAACGAGACATGGATGACAGACTGCGACCTGCACAGGCAGCGCTGCCTGTGCACTGATAAACTGCCGGGCTGCCAGGATGAAAAATACAAACACTTGCACATCGACTACTACGGACAGTGCCAGAAGCTGCCGGTTAGTGTGTGTAACGCATTCAGTGGAGCCAGGAAATGGAAAAAGTCCTTCATTTCCGAGAAATGACTCGGTTGTGTCTTTTTAATCTGCTTACGGTTGTGGGTTTCAGGGTGCGGTTGTCAAGACGTTTAAATGTGGGCAAGAGATGAATTACGATTATCGCAATCGATTTCGACGTGAATTCTTCTGATCTTTTATTTGATAGAAACTAGCAGGACGATGGAGTTGCCATGGATAGCTTACTGTTTAAGTGATGGATACACTAGGTCGTCGTTTACAGCTTTCCTTGGTTTTCCAATGAGGCCATTTTTGGTCATTCCATTGCTGTGGGGCACGTGAATTGAGACCCTGTTACTCTCTTCATGTAAAGAAGTTTGAACTGCTTGAAGATATCGAAGACAGCAAGGACAGTGCTTAACAAATAAGAGCAATGAGTGTTGAATACCAATGCTTGTCCTTATCTATTTCTTCTGACTTTTTTTTCATCCAAATAGCTTGCTTGAAATTGCCTAAAAATATCTCACAGCTTCTATGAAACCATTGCGTCTACGAAACCATTACTTCTACGAAACCATTACCTCTACGAAATATACTTCTACGAAATCATTATCTCTACGAAACCATTTCTTCTATGAAGCGTACTTCTAGGAAACCAGATTAATCCCAGTTAATTAGGATAACGACCACGCGTGCTTAAATCATGAGCGCGACCTAAAATGGCTGGCTTTGAAAAATTTTTCAGGAGTGCGGAGATGAGGAACTGGCAGACTTCCCGCGTCGCATGCGCGAGTGGCTCTTCAGCGTGATGCGCGACATGGCCGACCGTCAGATTCTCTCTGCGCACTACGAGAAGCTGGAGAGGGAGGCTGAGGAGGACGAGTCACAGAAGTGGAGCAACGCTGTCGTCTGGAAGTGGTGTGATCTGGACGGGCACCCCAAGGACAAGTGAGGGTTACGAAGTTGCGGGTTGTGACTGCCTGTCTGGAAGTTGTGACAACTTACGGGTATCCAAGGACATGTAAAAGTTACGGGATTAACGGGTTTTGAGCAAAGAGCAAGTCTCGAAGTGATCAGAGTTCGCATTAGAAACGCTGATATTTCGGCAATTTTCGAAACATTTTTCACGTGTTGTTTAATTAAGTTTCAATGGTTCATATTTATTACATCGAAAGGTGTTGAAAGGTCAAGTTCGCCATGCGTGACGCACGAGTACATGATGAAATGAATAAAATCAACGAGTACTTGCAATGATATGTGTATTACGATTTCTATTTAGTGATTTCTACATTTTCATTAACAAAATATTTCATAATATCTCGGATCGAATTTTTCATCTCGAAAATTAAAACCCTCGCGATTTTTTCTCATAGTCACAAAAAATTACATGTCAGGTCTGTAAGCATCTCAAGTCATACTACCGAATACTAAACTTTTATTATGCTAAATGAAGCAATAATGCAAAAGTAGTTATACCTCCTACCCCTTCACTATACAAGATAAGTACGTACGCATGTATGTCGTTACTTACACAGTGTTCCGCTCACATGTGCGGGTTCTGCTTGTCAAGATAAAGATTATTTTTTCATGGGAAGGATCGTGACCCGGCACGAGCTGTTCCCCCTGCGAGCGCCGCTGCTGACGCTGGAGCACTGCATCGCGCCCTTCCTCGACTCCTGTGATCCTGACGACGACCACCAGATCACCCTCAAGGAGTGGGGCAAGTGCCTCCAGCTCGACGAGGTCAGTCTCAAGTGTATTGCTTCTCATTAGCGTCCTCGTACCGTCGTTAATGAAGGTAAATCTCTCGAGAAATAATGGAATTTTCTGTGTCACTGATGAGGATTTGCTTGTCTAACCTCGCTGATTAGGGAATGCGTACCCGAACATCTGGACCAGTGAATTTTTTTCTGTCTAATTTCTTCAGTGCATAAAAATATGATAACATGAGAAAAAGAGCGTAAGTACGCAAATATATAACCGTGGCGTATTATACAGAGTGTTCTAAAAAATGTACCCCTTTTTTGAAAGCCTATATCTCCTATGAATATGCA
>VOMN01113472.1:0-14743 GCA_014899125.1 Orchestia grillus | reverse complement strand
ATGAATGTTCTCGAATAATATAGCGGGGGCGATACACAAGGGACTGTACAGAGAATAGAGAAATTACCATATGAGAAAGTCCCATGACTTCCACCTGATTTTATGAAGTTAATCTTATGAAAAAACAATGTTTATACCAATTTCACAGCTTAGAATGTTTTGGAAAGGTATTTGGAAGCAAAATTATGTATATCATTTCACAAATACTTAATGAAAATTAAACGCCTCGCCCGCACCAAAGAGAGATGCGTTTGTTGGTTGCCAGCACACACCAAGTCAACTGACCATTTGCTGATTGAAATGACCATTTCGAGTCAACTGACCATTTGCTGACTGAAATGACTATTTCGAGTCAACTTTAATTTCAATCCGGCTTATATTACTGAAATAATTTATTCAAAGTTGCATCATTTCCCACTGATCACAACTGTCAATCTACACGGTGTAGAATGCATGTTAGATCAATATCGCACCCGTGTGGCAGCTTATTAAAAATTCAAAAATAACCGAACAGAGCGCACCATCAAGTGTTTCAATTCGATCGCTTGGCTTCCTCTATTTCAGAAAAAAAATTGCCTGCACCTGCGATCTGCAGTTCACGGTAAATAGGTCAAAAGCCATGTTATAAAAATGAAAATGAAGTTAACACAAATCATGTTAGTTTCGTAGTTAGTTAGTGTTTACAAGGTTAAGTAGTGTTTTCTGCTTAAAATTAGCAGGCACATGCAATTAGTAAAGTTACTTAGCACATGAAGTATGTTAGTGCATGAAATTAGTTAGCTCATGAAGTTAATGGAGTTGTTTAGCTCATAAAGTTATTAAAGTTATTTAGCACTTGAAGTTAGTTAGCTCATAAAGTTAGAACATGAATTTAGAACAGTTAGTTAGCACATGAATTTAGTTAGCACATAAAGTTAGTTAGTACATGAAGTTAGTACAGTTATTTAGCACATGACTCCAGTATTACCGTGGGACATAGCGAGTGCTGTCAGTCCTGATCCAGATGTCTGTTGAGCGATGAACTGGTGCCGATACTGGCTGTGCGCAGTGGTGCGGTGTTGGTACAGCTCCGTCATGGTGCACCGGGGTGGATTACGGTGTGTGGTGCACCAGTTAGCTCTCCCAGTTGCACAGCAGGTGCAGCAACTGATGCAGTTGTTTTGTGAAGCGTAGGAACATCTGGTTGCACTGCGACACACTCCGCTTCCTCTCGAGCAAAGAGGTGCTGTGTAACAGACGGTGCTGTGGTGCGTGGTGCAGTGGTGCATGGTACAGCAGTGCGTGGTGTAGTGGTGCGTGGTGCAGTGGGGCGCGGTGCAGTGGTTCTCAATGTGGAACTGTACATCAGCGTGTACACAATAACTCAAAGTGCACCTCCAAACATGGCAATACCTGGTACACTCGATGGTGCACTGGACCCTCGCCTGTTCGGTACATTGATGTCTGATGCACCTTTCGGTACAATGTAACCCAGTTGTGCGCTCGCTGGTACAGTTATACCCGGTACACGTCCTTGTACCGGGACGGAATAGTGCACCTTCGTCCGGTACCTGGTGCCCGGTACACGTCCTTGTACCGGGACGGAATAGTGCACCTTCATCCGGTACCTCCAGTACCCCAAAAGCTACAGACAGAGTGGATCCGAAGACGAGCAGCATGATGAAATTACCGCTCTGTTGAACATGAAATTATTTTTTGGTTAATGTAAAATTACTGCTTTGCCTAACATATAATTATTACTCTCGTCAATGACAAACTACTACTCTGGTCAATACAAAATTACTGCTCTGACAACATAAAACTAAACTATTACTCTGGCCAACACAAAATTGCTGCTATGACCGACACAAACAAGCAGGCCTCGATGTTGTTTCCTTTCTGCTACTCGTTCAATTATAAATCGAGTTCAGTATTCAGTCTGTATTATCACTGGCATATATCATCAATGAATCACTTTTTGTTCGTACTAGGAATGTCTCTTCATCACAATTTTTAGCATTGAGTTTCAATTTCTTGATTCATCGAAGAAGTTTTCGTATTCCATCGGATCCGAACGTACGCAATTAGAAGTACATTTGGCATCAACTCGAGACAGAAGTTTGGGTTTTATTTCTGCCACTTCCCGCGAGCGAAATCGGTAAATTACGGGTTGTACCCTTGCTTGTTGCTTCATCAAAAATATTGACGCTTTTTCTGAGAAAATTTCCAAGCCGGGAGCACTCTTATGGAACAAAATTTGTACCTTGTCTATGTGTTATTCAGAAATCCATTTGAAAAGAAAAATTTCCGGGGAAACCAATGAATTGATGCAGATTGAAAATGCCCTTTAGATTTTGAGTTCCATGTCAATAACGTTGACAACTGTAGTGCCCTTGAAACCACGTGGCTTTCCAGTCAAGCCTGACGGCGAACAAAGTTTTTACACCACCTACCAACACGACTGCCTGGAGGCAACTGGAGCTGCGGTTGCGGAACACGTGCTTTTGTAGCCTCAGGCGGGCTGCCATTGTGGTTTTAAGGACGTCAAATCTATTGCGGAGGAAGTCCTATTTATTGGGTCGTATTTTCTTCAGCTTTTTTAAGTTCAAAGCAAATGATGTGATAAGCATTTTAAATTTTGGATGAACGTTGTGTATACGCATATAATTGTTTTTTATAATGGCTGTACAGAAGTTCAGTGTGCACATGGGCGTAGGCTAAACTGATTGTAAAAACTATATCTTCAAAGAATCAGAATGATTAAACTGTATAAAAGTTTCTTGGGACAACACACTGCTTCAATAATATTAATACTCACAGTGCAAGAGAAGAGTAAGCGAAATAATATGAGCGAAGTCCTAAGAGTTTTTTTAAACTTCGCCCCACACAAAGCACCTTATCACTTTTTTGCAATAAAAATACACCACCGACACTGAAAAAAAAAATTAAAGTTTCACGTAGTAACTCCTCTCTCTCATGAGAAAAGCTTCAAGTTTCTCACAACCACACAGAAAAGAAAGCAGCTTTACGTTTTATATGCATTTTAATTCAAACCCTCACGCGTTCCAAGAAAAGAAGCTTAATCACATTCAGATCATGACTGACAACATATAATGTATTTCCAATCAATAGACCTTCACAATTGGGCTTGTATACCTCCTGGTATAATGGGTGACACCATGTTTACACCAATGGGTAACACCACGTTCAGCTCAATTAATTCTAAACCTCCGCGAGCGTGTTGGTAGAGAACGTTTAGAAATTGAGCGCCCATCTCTCTACCAAATGTTAAAAATGTCAACTTCCAACATGAACAACCTTCAGTGAGGAAAATGTTAGCTGAGAATTTCATACCGATGCTAGAGACGCACGTGAAGTTCCTTTAAATGTTATCATTCGGTTACAAAAAAAACGGAGAGGCATTGAATGTCACTTAGACCTGAGTGAAACATTCCTCTTTTATAGGTACAGCATGCACGCAGGTGTCGTGAGATTCACTTCTATGAAAGCGTTTTGTCAGAATAAAAAGGCTTTAACGAGTGGAACAGAAAATTTTTACGAACAATTTCCTCTCAGAACGATTCCACTGTGAACGAATCAGATCATTGTTCGGTACTACAACTCGTGCTGCCATCACTCGCAGAATATTATTCTGGCGTTCTTGGTCTCTTCCTAATATTACAGCGCTGTTCAAAAAATTATTTGAAATAATAGGAGTACTGTTGGTAAATTGAAATTTTTCTCTAATTCAATATTGGGTTACTTCTCCATAAACTCAAAAATACAATAACTACCTAAACAAATTATTCTTCAATCATCGATGCAGTGCAAGTGCGTTCATTGATGTGCAGCTGAAAATATCACCATATTATTTAGTGTTGTTATTCAATTTGTCATCTCATCATTTTGAACTGGAAAAACACTTCAAAACTTCGATGTTTTCGATAATTTTCAACGCGATGGATTTTTGTTCGGGACAAGAGGAAAAGTTAAAATCTACGGACTTTGAACCTGACATTTCACTATTGAGTTGCAGTGGTTCTTCAACACAAGTCTACGGGTTGCAAACATAATATTTCAATTAAAGTACTTCCGCCAAACGCTTCGTTTGCTAGTGAGATAAAATACCAACACCAGCCTAGCAGCGAACGAATTCATCAATCTTAACGTGATTATCATACAATAAATTAAATCAAAAGTACACATATCGCTGAGCCATGATTGGTTGCTCAATTCTTTAGGTAAAAACGCTTTCATTGCAGCTGAATTCTAAGGCATCTTGCGTGTATTAATTCATCGATAATCTCGATAATCATTCTTATTCTTCACCATGGGCATCAAGAACATTAAGATCATAGAAGTGCATAGATCAGTTCCCCTGATTCAATTAAACAGAAAACGCATGTTCCTGGTACTGATAAATGTCTCTCCTCGCACTATAGGCACGATCAGTGCCCAGCATGTCAATCAGTAATGATAATCTGACCGACGTAAACACCAAATGAATCGCCACTTTCATTTTTGATGACATAAAAACCTAGTGTGAAGGAATTTTTAGTATGCACACCTTAACCAGCGCGCTGTCGGGTCCAGCAGCGACCTTGATGAGGAAAATCTGCCTATATCCACAGTATTTGTGAATCTGATGATGCATGATTTTTGTATTCAGGGCGTTAGACTTCAGTAGTGAAACAAGAAATTCGTTTCTGAAGTCTCGCACAATTAATTGGCGATTTTTCAGCCTGATCAAATTTTTTTACCAAAATGCCCAAGTTGGTATTTTTTCACTTACGTCCTTTGTGCCATCTGTTTCCGTGAAAGTAAAATCCTAACATAGAAAAAAAATTCTATCCACGCCCCCTTAGGTGTGATGCATACATCACACCTTACCGCCTCGGACGTGCGGCACCGCTGTTAATATAAAAAATTTATCCACGCCAAATATCCAATATCCAGCCAAATTATATCCAATAATACAACAATTCTATCCGCGCCACCTAAACATAAATGACACCTCACCGACTCGGACGTGCGGTACCGCTGTTATTCCAAATGGCAGAGCCAAGTGACGTAGTGTGATAATCTTATGAAAATGAAAAAAAATTTAAATAAATGGAGTAGAACTTCAGTACCGCATCGTAAGGTTTGAAATGAAAAACTCAAGTTAAGCTGAAGAAGAATCATTTCGAATATAGATGAATGACATTCTACTTTAATCCCTAAGAAAACATCGTTTTTGGTACTCTTGCTTAACCATTTCGCAGCTATTCATGTAAATCTGATGCTCAAGAGCTCAAATTTTAACATTTTTAAATTGGTACCGCACGACCCACTCTGTACTGAGTGCCTTAAATACGCGTTTGAAGTGAAATAAGATATCGACGACCATGAAGAAAAAGTACATATAACCTCAAGGATTTATTTCCACGTCATTTACCGAGCCTGCACCAAGAAGAGTAAAAATGTTACGGTTTTGGTGTTATTGCATACGTGGAAAAGCCACTTTTCAATTTTCCGTAAAACGCCCCCCGCTTGCAAAAATGAGTTCCATCCGTGAAAATATTTTAAAAATCCATACGGGCAATTGAACTAATTCTGTTTGAAGAGAAAATCCTCATATTGTATCTCAATCCTATGTAAGATTACACTGTCCAAATCATACAATTGGATCGTATATGAATAGAGACAAAATTTTTGCTTCATTCGGTCTACTTCTGATCCTGACCGATTGACTTAAATGAACAATTTAAACAATCCAGTTTTTGAAATTTTCTCGTTGATTCAATTTATGGTCTCCATCGGCTAATATGAAATACAGATCGTAATTCAAAGAAACCCTGTTTTCAATTGACTTACTTGGCAAGAAAATAGAGCATCTATCACGAAAGCAATGGTTACTATGCTCATTTTTTATTGATGAAATATATTTTAATTTTAAAAAATTCGTTGGGTGGCCCGAAACGTAATTCTTTCCCGAAGCAAATTTAATGCTTCTGTGACCATCATGCAGTCATTTTCTTACATATTGTTCACTGCTCATTACTGGTACAATGGAACATCATGTCTCGTATCCCATATCGCATGAAAACTTGTGTATTACCCCACTCAATCTGATTAAAGCTATGAAACTTGCCTTATATCAGGTTTCCCTGTATTTAATAATGAATCAGATACCGTGGATGCTCGCACCACATCGGCCATTAGTGAGCTCAGCTGCCCGTGAAATGATCTAAATTGGCGGTAAATTGTCGCCCAATCACGGTTGGGATAATTAAAGGTGCGTGTTAGTATTATTCTCTTAATATTAGGTACGAAGCGAAAATTAGCTTCGATTAAATGGTACTTTTTAGGCTCGTCAAGGAGCAGACATTGCGTGTTCGTCACTGAGCAGGAAAGACAGTCTCAAAGCTTTTAGAATTATTACTTTGCCAAAAGTGTTAGCCTGCGGCCACTACGTGTCTCAATGAATAGACGCCGGCAGCCAGTATTTCTGATCACTGCAATTCGGCGCAGCATGTCAACAGTTTCATCAACAATGTAAGTTCATATCTATTCATTCAGTGTGTTTATTAAATTGGTTCGTTATTTCTTCTAGTGAGACTCCAATAAAAAATTACGTGTGATAGATTATATTCTATATTCTCGGAAATTTTAGCTCTGATTTTCTGCGTTTTAATCTTGCTCTGAAAAGTTCGATAAAACGATAAGGTTTTATCGAAGTTAGATGCGGAATTACTCGCCTCCCCTGCCAAATCAAATCATGTGCTACTTCGTCGTTCGCTCTTCGGTAGAAAAAAAACTCCAAAATATGAACAGTAAATAAAATTACGACGATGACTATTTTTTGTACGTCGAGAGTCCAAATAAAGAGTTAACCAACCTGCAGCGGACGCGAGAACTTCGTAAATTGCCAATCATCTCCACAATTGATTGGATAATAAGGCAGCGAATGGCTGACGCCTTCGTCAATATTCACGAGCGCGGGGCGAGTCTTAGATCTTAATCTCTGAAATTTTCCGAAATAGTACTAAAAAGGTCCGATGATATGTTCAGAATTTTCAACATCATATTTACAGAATCACAATCAAGATATATTTTTGAAATAATGTTCGGATGGTATTAGCATAACATCGTAGCAGAAGTTAGACACTGACAACAGATGAAAGATAGGAAAATCTAAGAAATTACTTCGACAGCTTTCTCAGTCTGTAACAAATTGCGTGAGAGATGATGGGCCATCGACCGACCTGCTATGTTAAATTTTCATATCTATCCCAGGCTGTACATATGTGTACATATTATATGTGCAATATATACGTATCTTGAAAGCGTTACAATGCCGAGTTATTGTTGAAACTAGGTGCTTGCTAAACCGTGACCCTATTGCATGAATTACACATAGTTTGTTTATTGTTTGGTGGCTCGATTCGTCTCTCCGCCCTCCTTACCAGTATTTCATTTGAGAATATTACTGAGCGTGTCGCACACTAAAGTGCGGCGGTCTCGTAGATAGGATACGGAGATAAATGAAGAGTAATGCAGACAAACATTTTTTAGCCCAATTTTTCGGTGGAATTTGCCTTGAACGTGTTCAGGAGACGATGAATACACTTGAAAACAACGTATGTTGCCAGCTTTCCCGACGTTGTTGATATTGTAGAATACGAAAACTTATATTTTCAAACTCCGCTATTATAAGGAGCGTTCGTGAGGAGCAGGCAATGACCAGAGGAAGAAATCTTCAAGAAATGTACAAATGTCTGTTAATTTTCTGAGGCTCTTAACTTAAACTTAATGCGAGCGAAACACAATTTATCGTTCTCGGCCCTAAAGATACAACAAGAAGCCATCTAAACTCACCCTGACTCTTGGGAGCGAGGTAATCGAGCTTGTAGATAAAGTCAAAAATCTAGGCGTGTGGTTCGACCAAAACATAACCTTTAAAACCCGCGTAGAAAAAACCTGTAATATACTAAATGGAACCTCAATGCTTTTACATCTCGTAAAGAATGTGTTATACGAAAAAAATAGACTATTAGCCATTCAATCTCGAGTGCTCTCACGTTTCGACTACAGTAGTTTAGTGCGGGGAGATATTCCTAAATCTCTTCAGAAAGAGTTACAGAAATGCATGAACTTCACTGTCAAGGTTGTTGTAACGGTAATTTTAAGAAATGTGATCACGCAACTCCTTTCCTAAATAAATTAATCTCGATCCCCATACAGCAAAGGCTTCTCATTCGTAAAGCCCGATATGTTTTCTCCTCTTCCTACCTCCCTCAGAGCAATGCACCAATTGTGAAGAGGTGTCTCCCCGTACCGGAAGAGCGGTGACGAACCAATTTCAAAATGATACACGGAATCATTCCACTGAGCTATACTATCCTATTCATATTAATAATTTAGAGATCATTTCCAGCTGTGGTAAACCTAGTCTAAAGCTTCTTGGCAGTATTTTAATCCACCAGGCCGAACCCACTTTAAATGATGCTATGACATCTGTGCCACTTAGTATTTTAGCTTAAATCTATGTTTTTGTCCTACTTTAGTATTTTGTTTTTATTTGTGATACCTCAAATCATGTGTTTACCTCTACAGATACTGCAGCTGAGAACTATCACACGAAAGCTCTATTTATACTATACATCAAGTTCTTACAATGGAATGTTTCTGCCTACCTTGGTTTTGCTCGTTTTCTTTCTCGTTTTCCCAGAAACCCTTTTAAAAAAATTCAAATCGGAATGGTGTAGTGTTTTCAAACATTTGAGGCTCAAACCACCGAAGCTCTGTTCCTTCAGTATCTCGTACACACTACACTGGTGATCCTAACGAATCTATTGTTATGAAGAAATAGGATCCAGGATACGATTAGATGCTCGTAAGACAGCTTTCAGTTTCCTAATTCTGGGCGCATGTTCAGGCCTCTATTGTCCTTATTTAGTTAAGCGGGAACTCGTGTGCACGCACGAGTAAACAATCGATGTCAGCAGAGTTTTTGGCGTATATAGATATAGATATATATACCATGTCTTGTCGTCGGAAATACACTTTGTCCCCTGATGACGGTTGGAGCAAATTCACACCAAGAGCTTGGGCTACTTAAAAAACTAAACGAAAAAGATACAGATGGATATAGCCCCAATCCATTTGCATCTTACAAAAATGTCGAGATGCTAAAATTAGCGTTTGAATCCTACAGCATAGTGCTGCAATTAAAAACCAGCCTGTAGTATACAAGAAAATTTTACCGAGCATGAGTGTTTCGAACAGCATTCGGTGCATAGTGAAAACCAATAGATCACTTACTATATTAGCTACAGTTGTCCTCCGCATAAAGCGCTAGAGCGGTTCCAGCAAACAACCACTGTACAATGTTCTTACTTGCTTCTTATAACACTCTATTTGCTTCTCATTGCACAAATATTTTCGTTTTATTTGACGGTCACTCTAGCTGATACCTCCCTGTGTGGGAGACGACTATAGAGCGATTGTTTGCTAGAACCGATCTAGCGCTCTATGCGGGGAAAGAATGTAATTCTTTTTTCCTCTCAATTGAACACCCTGCCAGGAATTTCCACTGAAAATCGGTCAGCAGATTTATGAGAGCGCTCTACAAAGGATGCAGTTTTTCTCTCTTTTTTGCCACAGAATTTTGACGTTTTCATCTTAAAAATTACGAGCTATACACAATTTAACAATCAGTGCTCGAAGTGGTTCTCGTTCAATGTTAATTAGCTGTACTCGTAATTTAATGATATTTAAACCTAATGATATATATTTGAGCCAATCTGAACGCAAAGTTTTTCTATTCGAGCAAATTTACTTCTACGATTGCGATCAGTCATTCTCCAGAGTAACCACAACACTTTTGTGCTCGCAACTAAGTTATTTCATTCTGGACAGATATCAACCACGACAGTGCATTAGCTTTTGATGGTGAAACATTTCTCTACGTGTATGAAATTGTTCTTTATATTTACTGAGTTGTGCCTTAGTTGGAACTTCGTTTCGTTTATTTAATCTCATTTTTTATCAATGCCACCAATTAGCTGAATATTTAAGTAATCAATTGCGCAGATATTCGATGAATAATATAGCCAGTCCATGCTAAATATCATTTTTGCATCAATTGATGAAGATAATAATGAAGTTAACTGCAGTGTTATACAAAATATACACTTAAGTAATATGGTTCCTTTTGTTTTGAGCATTTTCGTTATATATAGGGTGGTTAAATTTGAAGGGCCGATGTTGATTTTCAATGAAACANAAATTAAATGCAGAAAAAAATTTGACGTTTAGGTGTGGTTCACGTTCAAAATCAGCCCTCACAATTTAGCCACCCTTTACTATGCTGTGTGTACGTGGAGTAATTTCTTGCCTACAAAAGGCTTACGAATCAGAAAACATTATATGGATTTTCATATTTATTTTGGTACTGTTAAATGACATAAATTTTGATAGCCTGACGTCCTACTTTAGGCAGAACAGTTCTCGTTTTGTCCTGGTTTTTGAGTCCTTGTCTCAGTTTTAGAAGCCCAGGAGCTGATTTGGGCCTGCAAGCGGTGTCTCTTGTGTGTCTAGTTCACTATTCGTCATTTCTTGGGTGATTGTAGCACTTTATCTTACTGTAAATTACTTGTGCTGTATTAAAATGTTACTTTATACTCTGTGAATTTAGGCTTGACCAAGGATAAACGTGGTCGTGCCCAAAGGCTCTTGAATGTCCGACTTTCCCAATAACCGGTTAGTCGACCCTGCATGCCGTACTTGATCGGGGATAATCACGACAAGGTTGGATTTATCTTGGTATTTCTTTATCAAAAAAGCCTCTTCGTTACTCTTCTTTAACTGGTGGTGATAGTTTTTGATGGGGTCTGTATAGTGCGGAAAGTGTATGTGTGTAGGACGCAGACAGATCGCTTCAGCCACCGGAGAGTTGTACAGGACTCGATCGTACCAGGAAAGTTTCCGACTAACAGGACGAAGGATCGCGAGCAGGTGGATCTGGTGAAGCAATCACTCTGAATAAATGCGTTCCAGGTTGGAAATACACAACTAATATCCATCTAATAGCACTAGGGGTAATTCTCGACAAATGACTGAATTTAGGCGAACAATCAAAGTGCTATGATTATTCCAAGGCAATGAAAAACAAATGAATGCCAAACAATCAATAGGAAAATATTCATAAAGAAATGCACCATTTTCTCCCCCAGAATACGAAATGAAATGCATTGAAAGTGCTGAAACTAAGCCCAGAGATTCCGGAGTGATAGTACAAACAAAGTAAAAAATAATTTCCTCAGTTTTGAGCATGGCCATCCTGCTCGTAGATTGGATTTTTTCAAGTGTTATGACAATTTAAAATTGCTCGAGCTCCTGAGTCTCAGAAACTCTTTGCAACAAAGGCTCTTTATTATATGACGTGATGTTTCAAAATATATTGATCTAGCTTTATTTATCAGTTTCAACTTCTTGGCAGCTTTGTAGGTACGCCAAAATTTATTCTAATAATGGAAAGCTTGTATTAGGGTTGGGGAAAGAGTCATTTTGAAAACATAAGCATTTGTACGTCAATTATTCTACAACCTTGCGTTATATTCATGTTATACACTTACTAACATCACGAACTCATTTTCAATAGCAGGATATATAAAGTTAGTTTACCGTTTCAATCCTGTGTGTAATATTCTTCCCCAGAGTGATAGAACTGTGGAAGAAAAGGTTGTTATTTGTATTATGATAGCCTGAAATATGCCAAAGTATTGATAAATAATAAAATATTGTATAATTTAGGACATTTTAAAGCCAAGGGTGCTCATCGAGTTTATTAAAATAATGCATATAAAGTATTATTTTCCGCTAGAAAAATATATGTAGATTTTAAAAATGAGCAAAATTATCGTGTATTGAAATTTCAATGTTTTTATTTCAAGAATTTTAATTTTCTGCCTATTCTTTAAAAGTCTCCCAGTTTTAGTTGAATTTTTCATCCATCTCACCTTGATCGACTGGCAACATTTTAGGAACCGTTGCGTCTACAGCGCGGCGAATCTGTCCTAGGAATTGTGTGCGTTAATTGAAGTGCGTAGTGTGTATTGTTGCTGATTTAAGTCAACATCTAAACACAATGCCGTTTTACGGTGGCAGAGGACCCCCTGATATCAAGGGTATGTCTTCTTTAAAAGTAGACAATCTTACATACAGAACAACGCCCGAAGATTTGCGGCGTTGTTTCGAGAAGTACGGAGACATCGGTGATATTTACATTCCTCGCGATCGATTTTCACGTGAAAGCAGAGGATTTGCTTTCGTTCGGTGAGTTAATTTTAAATATTTCAAGTTGTGCTTACGTATTAAGCTTTCTTTGCTTTTGCTCATGAGTAATATTCCATTCCTAATACGTGTCTCCGATGGCAATTCCTCGACCTATGATGGCGGAACGCCTTGCTACTTCTAAGGTATCGTTTTTTTTGTGTCTCGAATTTGCATAACCGTCGGTCATTGCATGAAAGTAATTAAAGTTAGCGAGAACTTACGTGAATTTAGAATCATGTTTGTACAAGATATAGTTTATAAGCAATAATGGATGATTCAGTGAGAGAATAGGCAGCGGGCCCTAACTTCCTTATCAGGAGTTAGTGGTGCTCGTGGAAATTGATTTATTTTTGAGATTTTATTTTATTTATTGGAATTATCTATGTACGTATCAGGTAGGTACTTGGCGGTTACAGTACTTGGTAGTCACAGGTAGGTTCAACATGAACTATTTCATATAATTTGTTCAGTTTTCTGCATGTGAAACGTTTCATTGGTTCAATATACTCCGATATGGCTAACTGCAGAACATGTTATTCATTGTACAGCCTATATTTGGGTGACATTGAGCAGAAATTTTTATTAGGGGTCCTGAAGCATGTGATATGTTTGAAAGATTCCTCCATGTTAGGTTATGTTGGGATAGGTTAGTGTGGCTCATTTAACATAATTAGAGAAAAAGAAGGGAGGAAGGAGAAAGCTTGGTCAGTGCTGTTAAGCTCATTTTTTTGTATAAATTGTAATGATCAAAGAATTGGCAAGATTAAATCAGACCCATCATGTGACAATATAGTGCTTTTAAAAATTGAAAAAAATATGCTCTTGCCTCATTAAGAGATCAGGAGTTGATAAATCGAATGCAAAATTTTCTATTCTTTGCAACTATTTCAATATTTACTCTGTAAACTACCTCACTGTTGTAGGGTTCCAGGGTTAATGAAAGGTTTTGGAAGAGTTGCACTCATAAAAATGTTGGAAAATGGAGTTCCATTTATTTTATCCAACTCTCAAAATCAAATTAAATATTAAACATCCCTTGTTCATTTTTACCTGCTGCACAAGCAAACACTTGTGAGCTCTTCTTTGAATTATTAATTTTTTGATGTCTTCAATCAATTACACAGTCAAAAGGTTACAATGAAAAAGAAATAACTGAAGCCTTTTTTTTTTTGTGGGTGAACTATTAAATTTAATTTTCAAATTTCAATCCTTTAGTCCATAATGTTGGTTCTTACCCTTGTTTATTATATAACGATAGAATTATAGATTCTCTAGTGAAATTAATATATATGGGTCATTAAAAGTAATTTAATGAATCATACTTAATGGCATTTATTTTTATGGTTACGTAATTTCAAGTTTGCGTGGCTATAATGCGTCTGTTTAATTAGACAGTTTTACCATTCCAGCAAATAGAATAGAAACATATTAAAACTGTGCAACCATACTTGTACTATGATTACTTGTGTATACAGTATTTAGGGGGAAAGGATATCTATCTTATGAGAACTTGGACAATAGTAATTATTATCCTAGGTAACATTCATTAGTTAATAATAATGAAAATGAAAAAGCAAACTTATACTGCAGTATGAAATCTTACCTTAGCAACTCATTCATTTATTGAACCTGAATTATTGTAACAAAATTGCTAATGCGCTATAAAGCTGCTTATTAGTTTTGATTACAAAGTGAGAAGGTTGAGAGTGAAATTAGCTGATGATATTCTGGCAACATAGATATTTTGAAATAGTTATTGAAATAATTTCCTAAAATTGCAATCTGAGCATCATTGCACTTCTCAGTTCCAAGAAAAATTTCTTGGTAGGGCTTGCATCTTATTTGATTCTGCAAAAAGCTTGACAGTAGATGTACATATGTACACATATTTTTTTCATTGTTGACAATCTTAGCTCTATGTTGGGAATAAATGCTGAATGAATAGATATGAACTTATTAATGATGAAACTGTTAACATGCTGTGATTGCAGTGATCAGAAATACTGGCTGCCAGCGTTCATTCATCAAGTCCGAGTTGAATGTGTTGAAATTAAAGATGTCAGAATTTTTGGAATCCTAGAAGTTAGGTGAACCTTGTACCTTCTGACTGTGCTACTATGATTAGTTGGTAATATTAGATCACAATTACTGCTCATTAAATATGCTGTGAAAACTGATTTGTAATACATTGGAAGAGCATCTGGTAAATCAGTTGACCTATATGGACATTGAATAACTTTGGAATAATTATTACATATTATTAACGATAATTTATGTGTTCAGTTTGGTTCAATTACCAACTTTTGTGATTGTTTGTGAAGTGTAATATGGATATTTTGAAATGTTGAATGAAGATCCAGTGGAACTGAGGAAACACACCCACCCGTCATAACTATTAGTTATCCTTTGGGTCGGACCCAAAGCAAGGCTTCGTCAGCCTAGG
>VOMN01113464.1:0-18325 GCA_014899125.1 Orchestia grillus | reverse complement strand
TTTGCACGTGCATTTCTACGGCGGATGGATGATGAGACTTTTAACTTACACCTAATCATGTTGAATGAGGCCTATTTCTATATCAGTGGGGATGTTAATAAATAAAACTACCTGTTCTGGTGTGATGAAAATCCTAGTATAATCCATGAGCATCGACTTCTTCAGGCACAAAAAGTTACCTTCTGGTGGGGCACAGCGAAGGCAAAAATCAATGGTCCATACTCCTTCGAAGTTGTTAATGGTGCAACCGTGACAGTGAAACAAGACAACTATAGACAAATTATACAGGAATATTCACTGCCACAACTGAAAGATTTGGTCATGCAGAATTTGGGTTTCCAACAAGATGGGGCGACACCAAATATAGCGAGAGAAACCAAGGCCTAAGAGAAGCCTTTTCTGGTCGTTTATTTTCATGCTTTGGTGACGTTCCAGCGTCCTGATTTAAATTACTTATGGGGATACTTTAAAGGAAAGGTTTGCATCAATAGGCCTAATGCTCTCCATGAGTTAAAAAAAAATAGAAAAAATCAACAGAATAGCTCTGAATATTTTAGAAAAACTTAATGAATACTGTGCGTAGAATACGCTTGAGTTCAAATGATAATAATGGAGAACATTTAAAGGATAATATATTTAAATAATAAAACTTCAATATTTTTTCTGTCATTTCATATGTAGCCTATATTTATAGCTGAATTAGTTGTGCTAAAAGTGTTCATAATGGTAAAGTGACTTATGCGCCACCCTCTACCATATCATATGATATGACAGCTGTTTATCAACATAGTTTCATTATGAACAACCGAGTCTAAAAGAAACAAATGACCTTTGTGACCAATTGCATGTTTTACTGGAAAAATACCATTCATTTAAGAATAAGTACAGGCTGTATGGGCTACAAGAAACTGACAAAATTTTCCAAAACTCTTCAATCAGTAATTTAAAATCAAAGAGACTTCATCATCTCTTTTTATTCCTTAATTTGTCAACTCTTACCAATTCATTTCATTTTTGGTATCCAGGAATTGTTGAGGTACAGTTACACAAAATTAATTGTGATGTTTTGTCCATTGTATGAGTGGACCATCGAGCGGCCACGTGATTAAAGTTCCAGGTTCTTTAGAGGATTGTGCCTCCAAACGTTCGCGCACCACGACTGCTTTATCAAAACCGTTTAATATTCTGTCAATTCTCAAACCACTGAAGAGCGTAGGTAGGGGACGCGCTACGGCTCAGAAAATATTGTAAATGTGAACATCACGAACAAACTCTGCTTGTTCCATTCTCCCTCTGCTTGATACATTCTCACAGGTGACATTGGATCGAAAAAGTCAGCGGTATCGGAAATGAAGTGGAAGATTGTGGCTCGAGTAGTAGTTGTATCTTTGCTACCAGGCTCTTGCAATTGAACTTGCAAATATTTCTAATCCAAGGAATACATTGTTTTATGGGTAAAAATGAACAATATTATTGTGTTTCTTCGAAATTTGTTTCCCATGCCAAAACACACCGAATTTTCAGAAAATGAGGCCATGAACTCAAATAAATACATTTAAAAATACAGGGTAGGCAAAAGGTACGACCGAGTGTGAAAGCTTCGTCAATTGACCTGCGGCGGGGGAAGGAAGGTGGGCGGGATCTCATTGTGACGGTTACACCCTACCGTTATCGGTTGACATCAGGATTTGGGCCGGAGAGCACCGAGGCATCGCTGCGCACACTTCTCTGGAAAAGAGCCGTTCTGTCACCGCCACCAGAGAGCCCTAGGCTTTACTTCAACATTCCCTGAAGTGAAAACAACCATACCTTGGGCACGGTAATATCGTAACGTGGTGGTATGGTTGTTGCGTGGTGGTGAGGTGGTACGGGAATAATGTTATAGCGTGGTGGTGAGGTGGTACGGGAATAATGTTATGGCGTGGTGGTGTGGTTGTCGTTGTGGTGCGGGGATAATGAAACTAGATCCACAGAAAGAACAAGCTCAAGGGAAAGACCCAGAACAGCAAGGACACCCGAAAATGTACAGTTAGTCAGGGCAGCAGTCGAACGGTAACCAAACCGCTCAGCAAGCATACAGTTTCATTGAGTATGGCTGATCGTTCTTCAAAGTGGATTCTACAGGAAGAATTATCATTCCACCCTTACAAGATCACGCTCGTTTAAGAATTGACACCCCTTGATTTTGCAAATCGTATCAATCGTTGTCATGAAATGCTCGACCGAATCCCTGCAACATCAACTTTTTGTAACACTGACGAAGCCCATTTCCGCCTCTCTGGCCCTGTCAACAAGCTCAATTTTCGTTACTAACCCAAGGCAACTGACATTAACACTCCCCCAAAAAACAGTTTAGTGGGCCATGTTCAATTTTGGGATCATTGAGCCTCATTTTATGGTTTTTGAGGAAAAAAGCAGTACGGTCACAGTGACAGCTGAACGTCATGTTATTACACTGAAAAATTTCCGAGCTTTAATTGCGGGAATTCAGTGAGGAGACTGATTTCAGGGACATTTTGGTTTCAACAGGACGAAGCGACATCGCTCCCAGCACGCATTTCCGTTACCAAATTGAAGCTAATGTTCCTTGCTCGTCTTGTCTCTCTGAGAGGTGACCTGGGGTGGACTGCCCGCTGGCCGGATTTGAGCCCCTGCGATATTGTTTATGGGGTTACTTGATGGATAAAGTTTTTAAGCACCGCCCCCACAGCGTAGAAGACGTCAAGGCTGGAATTGCTGAGCAAGTGAACGTTGTACCGATTCAGATATGCGGAAAAATGGTCGTGATTTTTAAAAGCTAACTACATCAATATATTGCTGCTGAAGGCTGCCATCTTGCTGAGATTGTATTCAAAACTTGAGGAAAGTGCTGTATGATGCACGAAATTGAATAGAAAAGGCAAGACTGAAAGTTATGTAGTTTTTTAACTGCCCCCCGAACTCGGGTGCATTTTTTGCCCCGCCCTGTATTACCGAGAAATATTTACCGATTATTGTAGTAAATTACCGTTCTTTTAAAAGCACTGTAACGTACTACAATTTGAAACATCGTTGTAAGATTTTTAATGCTTCCTCTAACATCTGAGCCACGGTCTCACCGTGAGCCTATAACTGACATCAGGAGGCGTGATTTTTCTTTGTCATTCTAGGAGTTTCAGCGAGACTTTCAGCGCCCAAATGCAATAAAAGAATTCCTCGAGTTTTCAGCGCGAAAGGAACGCGACTTGTAGTTTTTAATGGGGAAGTTTGCACGTGTGTTCAGTAATTACTTGGTGTTTCACAGGAAATTTAACTTCCTAACTTGTAACGAGTCCCCATTACCTTGGAGACAGCGCTTAACGCTCCCCAGACTTGGGAAGGCCACTCAAAAAGTCTTTAATCAAAACTTTGTTGTCATTAGGACGACTGTCTCAGGTCACTCCTAGAAATGGCACGCCCGTCGCTCTCAGCTCAAGAATTTTTGTTTTGCGAAGCTTTTAAGCCGTCAAGATTGCATGAATAGCACGTGTCGATGTTCGCGACTACTTTTTGTGAATGCCTTTTTACGGACTACATCATGCATTTGTTGTAGCTGTGAATCTTCCAATTTTATTTCATTTTCATCGCTAAAACTGACCTACACTGAGTAGTTTCTTCATGCAGTTGAACATTTCAAGCTTCAGACTGAAATTAGCGTAGAAGGTGAATAACAGTTTTGTGCCCCCTTTCATAGCTGAAATTTACCTTATACTAACCATTAAGCCTAAATATACATAGATCGCAAATGCCGCACCTCGAACATCCTCTATTGTTAAGCAATTTCTATAGGCTGTTTTTTAGATTTACTCTGGCAATTTCTTGAACCAAACTGGATTATCATAAATATGGCAATAATATTTGTACAACGAGTTTATGATCTGAACTGGGGCATTTCAGGTTCTCTGAGCCCCAATTTTCAAAAATAAATCACTTTTTTCATCTGCATCATTGCCTCATTCATGAAAGCCCGTTAAGAGTTCAGATTTCTGAATAAATGGATCCATATCATGGTGCAAGTCATTACCACTACAATTACTTAAAGGAACTTACATTGTTCAACTTTTCCCGATCAGCCAGCTCTCGTACCAGGGGAAATATTTGTACCGTTTTTGAAGTGTTTCTTATCCCCAGCAGAGTGTCCCTGCGGCTGTGGTTCGTTCGACGACCTTTGAACATTTACACCTGAATTTTATCATTAAATTAAGCGTTAATGTTTGACAGCCGTCATACGTAGTTAACATCCATCGGTCAATGTGTATGTCTGAACTCATGTCCCTGAAGTATGATGGTTTCTTGTTGGAAGCGTTTGGCGTTGGAGCTATAGCTGAACTTTCATCTAACAGAGCTGAAAGCTGGCTGTAACTGTGTATGTAAAAGTGCAAGAATTGCTGACTGCCCAGGAGCGCTGGAATTGCACCGTGGCTGTCCAGGAGCGCTGGAATTGCACCGTGGCTGTCTAGGAGCGCTGGAATTGCACCGTGGCTGTCCAGGAGTCCTGGAATTGCACCGTGGCTGTCCAGGAGTGTTTAACGTTTGGAGCTGAATGTTGCAATGAATGTTTCGAACTGAAGTTTATGATTAAAATTTTTTGCTGAACGGTTATGGTGACCATTAATTTGCACCGGAAAAATAGTTACCAAACCTCTACGACAGACCTTAGACCGCAAGTATATTTGAGTTAACACGTATGATGTACATGAGCCAGGGAACCGCATCGATTCCTGTTGATCGTGCTGGCATGACTCTTATTTGCTTGGTCATTAAAATATTTTGTTCATGGCAATGCAACATTAAACATGATTAAATTTCCTTCATTATACAGAGTATCCATAAAACCGGGATTTCTGAAACACACAAATGCGAAATGTGATTAAAATCTTAATAAAGATTGAATACAATAGAACATATCTAAATAAAATATCTTATAAATTGCATTTATAAAAAGTTTTAGAAATGGTAAAGAAACATTATGAACACCCTGTATGATTTTTCTTACGTGCAGGCCCACTGTCCTGAATGATCCAAACCTGACGAACCCGCAAAAATACACATACTCTTGTAGCAAACCATCGACCCCCAAGTAGAACACCCCTACTGACAGGCGCAACGAAATTCTTTCGCTCTCGTAACAATTTGAAAAATTTTCATGTCTTGAGCCCAAAATCTCAACAATGCTCCAAACTGTAGACTAGAAATTTACTTTTAATTCGCCTTGGAAAGGCCATAAATACTTTAGTCATAATGGAGAAGAGCTTGTGGAATGAAGTCCTAAATTTAATATTGATTTACATTTGATGTCGCGCTGATTACTTCCAGTTGGAAATTTTTGCTTCACTTTTGGCTTCAATTCGAATAGAAAGCTAATTTCACTGATTCATTGAATGACTCATCGGACAGGAATGAAGCCGTTCAACTAATTTAAAATTTCTGCTCTGATTAAACGAAAGCCTCGTTGGATAAACAGAGGGAGGGAGGGAGGCGAAGGGGGGGGGGAGAAAGGGGGACTCTGCATCCTTCGTTCCGGGGTACATTTCCCATTTGCTCGTGATGATATAGGGAACATTTTTAGTACTTTGAGTTTGTGCTGTTGGGCTGCTGGTCCACTTTGTATTGTGTTGTTGCATTCTAACTGATGTACTACTGGTTCATGTTGTGTTGTTGCAGTCTAACTGATGTACTGCTGGTTCATGTTGTGTTGTTGCAGTCTAAGTGATGTACTGCTGGTTCATGTTGTGTTGTTGTTGTTTAACTGGTGAGCTCCTAGTCCATGCTGCGTTATGTTGTGTTTTTGCAATGTTACTAATGTGCTGCTGGCCCATGTTGTGATGTGTTGTTTGAGCTAACTGATGTGCTACTAGCCCGTGTGCTGTATGGTTGCGGTCCGACTGATCGGCTTCTTCTATCAGTGATTGGCATTTTCCTATGTGTGTTTAACACCAAACAATTATTTTAATCATCAAATCAACATAACGCGTCGAACAATTGCTTCTACGATTATGGACTAGTACATGCCTATCTCAAAATTAAAACGCGTACACACTAAGCCGGCTTTTAACTCAATGAACTGGAGTCATGAACATCGTAGTCATAGTTTCCTACTGCCTCTAGGGTCCAAGCAGTAAATTAAGGCAAATGAAACTTTATTAAAACCTTACTTAGCAAAATAGAGCATGATATGATACCAAAATGTTCTTGTGGTAATGTAAGTGTTCATAGATTTACAATTAAGTCATTTTTTCAGATAGCCTTCAGCATCAATGACGCATTGGATACTCTGTCTGAAGGAGCGATACGCGCGCAGGTCTGGTCCCGCTTAAGTGATCGAAATCCTCGCTTGATGGCCGAATTCCTGGTTTGAACAGCGTTGCAAGGTCGATCGTTAGACATCTTTTTAACATCAACCCGCAGCGAATGATCGGAAGGATTCAAATCTGGTGAGCTCTACGGCCAAGTAGCTTTAGGCAAATAGCGGCAATTTTTGCTGAGGAGGCTCTAAGCTGTTTTGGCCCCATGAACGAGTGCTTGAACGACACAACTTACTTTGGATCGTATTGCTTCTTCATTCAAGGTAGCACGACTGTCTCCAGAACCTTTGTATACTCAACAGTGTCGATTTTGAGTCTTGCTTCAATAAATTGCATGACTTTACTATCGCTCGCAACTCTTGCAGGAACCACAACGGAGGCCTGAGCACTACTTGGACATTATTGCCTTCACTCAAAGCCTTCTTCAGTTTTTGAAGTTATGACAATTCGAAACACGTCACTTCTGGCATACCCATTGGCTCTAGCTATAGCAGACGCGCTGTGGCGGGCGTGGTACAACTCTGCAATATCAGTTCTGGGCTTAAGATCCCAGTAATTTACGATTTTTTTTAGTTATAATTTCAAAACCTCAATCATAAAAGTGAGAGTGAAGTGAAATCTTAAAAATATTTTGATTTGAACGTTTCAAGCTCTAACATTATTATCAACAAGAAATTGGAAATGAACGTAAGACAACATTTGACAATACACACTTGGAACATTGAAGCGTGAATCCCAAATTGAGTCCCATTTACAATATTAAAAAAAAATGAGAGTTCAAACTTGAAGTTCATCGGCTTTTTTTAGTCTCCGGATTCAAAATAGTCACAGAAATACCGGAAATTCAGAAAATAATCCCAATTTACCGTCTACACTCTGTACGTAGGCTGCTCTACCCGTGATATAGTCATGAGCTACTTAGTCACACATGGTTACTCAGTCTCACGCCGCCACATAGCTGTACATGAACTATGATACATGGGCTACGTAATTGTACACGAACTCCATAATGATCACGGTAGCCAGACGGGTTACTGTCGCACACTTTTGTGTCCGACGGCCTGGGTACTTTTAACGTTATGCGAGAGGCTTGATTTAAACACTTAGCACTCAACAATACCATGATAAACCAAAAGAAAAAAATATGACGCCCGAGGTACTTTTAATATTTTTCCAGCTGTCGAACAAAACTTCCCTCCAGTGACTGAGAGAAAAGTTGAGCTCATGCATATGATATGCATTTAATTTCACGGCACTGCGTGCACGCACAGGTCAACATACAGATTAATTAAAAAAACACACAGGTTCACTCGTGGTCTGTCCAGGTCAGGCTACGATTCTCAGACGTCGGCTGCACAATTGCGATTATAATCAATAATGTCTATCGAAATAGCGCAGTGTGACGTGCATGCCGTATTGTTTGCCTGATGCTACGTTCGTGGTGAACAATTTTTTGAATTATTCTACGGTGTATTTTGTTTCTAAAGCAATGATAGAGCGAAATTTTCTATTCGTTTGTCAATAAACATAAATTTGAACTTGTATCTACTGCATTTTTAGGATGTATGACAAATGCCCTCAACTAAAAAACTAGTATCGACTGTATTTCCTGGGTAGATAACTACTGTTCCCAAGTAAAGGACTAGAATCAATCTCATTTTTGTGACAGATGATAACTGTACACAACTACGCACACTTGTCACGTAAGAGCAACTTTCCCTTTTCCCAGCTTACTTACGTCCAGAGTGCTATGCCTACGAAAAAATAATTTCCAATACAAAATATACTTCCTGCATCAACTCGACCACAATTGACCAATTTCAAGCACCGTCAAAATGACAAAACCCCGTCGCTTAAATGCGCCCGGTTTGTCGTTGCTTTATTGAGGAAATCCAATAGAGTTGATGCGTCCTATTATTGACTAACTTGCATCGTTATTGAGACTCTTGCCTCATTAAAACTCGGGTCCGCCATAGGAAAACGGTCCTTTTTGCTCTGAGAGGCGCAATATCAGTTTGGGGCATTTACGACACACGGTCTAACTTTGCGGTCAAATTAACGGGGATTATTATCGACTATGGTATGATCCATGAAAATTAACGGACATTTACGTTAATCTCACGGAGAAGTTAGCGTGCGTTCTTGCGACCGTTACGCAACAGCGCGTTGGGAGCGTATACGTATGTGAACTCTCGTTCCATCGTCTGATTGCGGACTATCGTACACAATCAGATATATATGATCCACAAACGAGAATAACTGACAGTCATTGACAAATAGTTAAGCTATGACAAAAGGCTTCCTATATCTTTTTGAATATTTTCGTAGAACGTACAATAATTATTATCGAAATATATCAATAGCAGTCTGACCAAATGACATAAG
This sequence comes from Orchestia grillus, assembly GCA_014899125.1. Taxonomy (NCBI): domain Eukaryota; kingdom Metazoa; phylum Arthropoda; class Malacostraca; order Amphipoda; family Talitridae; genus Orchestia; species Orchestia grillus. Next base: position 9,617 of record VOMN01113464.1, on the reverse strand, counting down.
CCGAATAAAATTCCCGTACTTTCCTTTCGATTTTCGTTCAATTCATGATGATTGGTGTTTATAGAGCGCAATTCTCCAAAAGTGTAACCTGGGACTCAGAAATAACATGAATTGGTGTACTTTTTTGACAGAATTAACGATAATTACTGCACTTCACCAACGTGACCAACGGCGCCTACTGAAGTAGAACAGATCATTGCACTCCACTAACTAGGGCCAAATCCTGCTACTCTTCCAGTCACTCGCTTCCATGTGCAGAGAATTGCTAAATAAATTCTAGAAGACTTCACCTCTGCACTCATATCAATTTTGACCCGTCAGGGTGTGTTAACATTTACTCGCTATATATTAAGTCAGAGCTTTAGGACCAGGCGGTGTGTGAGGGTGTGAGTGGTCATGTGATTACGTTTCCAGTAAGGGATCTAAATGTACTCTACATTGAAGTGAAATATTTTGTATCGATGAAGCCCCAAGTCACTCAAAAATTTTACCTAGAAACTACACTTGGTTTCAATTTTTTAGTTTTGTTCAACTTTGCTAGGCAATGATGATCCAACTTCATCCTCTCAGAATCAAGAGATTACGTAAAAGCAGCTGAAAAATCTCACTCCTCGAATTTCATTTAATTTTTCCGTCAGCAATGAGCCTTTTGAAAATCCTTGAACTGCTCAACATCACAGTTTGCATACAGAATGAACCGTTCTTCATTTCATCGTCCGTAGCTGCCGTGTTTTATGCGCAATAAAGCCTCGCGTGGCGACCCCCACTCACCCTGTCCTGTTTTATACCAAGACTAACGCAGCACAAGAGCAACTGCATCGATGTCGAGCTGGTCCGGTTAGCGTTCCCAGTCCATTTACTCTCTCGATGATGTTTCCATCAATTTTCTTTTCATAGAAGTCACATATTTAAACTCAACAATCCCAGCAATCTCCTCCTACTTCCCCTGCCGATGATACTTTTGCTGCTTTAGTTTTAAAAAGTTACTTTAGATTTATGTAATTTCCAATGTTCTACAACTGACATATTAAGTTCATAAATCTGTTTAAAAGAGTATGTTTTTCTCAAAGTACCGCAAATTCAATAAAACCCCTTCCCTAAATTTCGCATTCTCGAATGCATTTCACTTCTGTTACAAATAAATCCTATAATTTTACCTCATCGTTTCAAATTGGAATATTACTATGAGCTCCACATTCTGACCAAGAACCAAACACACATTGAAACTACGTTTTCTTTTTAATTTTAATTTAGCATTCGTTCTCACATTTACAAAGTAGGCAGTAGGCTCAATCTTCCCATACGTTCATAATGTAAGAATGCTGTAAATATTTCGCACAAATTATCCCTTCGTGTTGCATGGACTAGATTTTTATCTTGATTTGCATTAAATTGCATTCTGCACGATACTTTTATACATTATTACAGACTAAGCACAATTGCTTTCGAATAATTGGTCTATTTTTTCAATTTTTCGTACTAACCTTTTCAAATTTGGTTGTAGTCGGTGAAGAAAATTTGCATATGGCAATTTTGATTTTAATTTTTCAACATTTCGAATGTTCATGCAATCGTTTTCAAGAACACGATTGCATTAATTTTCACAAGAATTGTGAGATTGAAGTACTATACAACGGTATCTTATACTCGTATGTCAGGGAAAAGTTAGGAATGACATACATCAAGAAAATAAGCATAGGCGTAGGTCGTAGGTCAATTGTAGGTCGCTGCTCGAGAATTAAAATGGTTTCTCAAACAGTAAGCCTGGTAGGGCCGTTGTAGCGTCAGAGAATGATGGTATTTTCTTCCAGCATTTGACGCGTCAAAGCAGCGTTCACGAGCATTTTAGGCACCTGAACCTAGAGGACAGGTAAATCTCCGGCTTAGAGGCGCCCTCAACTGACCAATGTATTGTACGTTAGGACGAAGTTTACAACCTTCATTTGAACGTTTGATTTTTGCGGTATAAAGTTAATTTATGTCCATGATTTTCTTACTTTTCGCAGTTGTAACTCAATATCGAATTGATTTCTTTATCTACGAAGCGGTTGTTTACTCATTTACGATGACCATTTGATGGCAGAATTTTAATTCATCATAAATGTCCATATTGGAGGCACAGACTTTAAAGCTCATTTGATAAAAGCGCGGCCATCATTTTTTAGATCGTTATGGATATTCACTGTAATAGTTCAGATAGAACCGTGATTGTTGCTTTAATAAACCCCATGGACAGACTTCCCCCTTACGATCTACTATAAGAAAATGAAAACTGACGACTTAGAGGTGAGGAACAGCCTGAATGGACCTAAGAATTGTTTTCAGCTGACTAATGTAGTGTACTCCTGTAAATCTTCGAATAAAGGTTGTAAACTTCTTCCTCATGTAAAATGCATTAGTCAGTCGAGGACACCTCTAAGCCGATGATTTACCTGCCATCTTGGTTCAAGTGCACCTAAAATGCACATGAACCTAAAGCACAACGCTATCTTAACGCGCCCAATGTTGGAAGAAAGAAAATTCTTCGACGCTGCAATGACCCGACCAGACTAGCTGTTGGAGAAGCCATTTATCTCTCGACCAGCAACCGAAATTGGCATACAGTGTGCTGGTTTGGACTGCACATCACGTTAATTTTTCTATATTTGTAATTTCTAGTTTTTACTTCGCAAATAAGATACCGCTGTATAGTACATCAATCTAAAAATTCTTGGGAAATTTTAAATAATTTTGTTCTTGGACATGAATGGATAAACCTTCCAGACGTTGGAAATTTGAAATTTAAAACGGCTTTCGGAAATACTCTTCAATGACTGCAACCAAATTTACAAAGCCTGAGAAGAAAAACTGAAAAACCGGAAACATTGTTAACAAGCATTTTTCTTGAATCTTTAATAATCGATCTGTAAAACAAAATTTTGCGTCTTCCCTATATGAATAAAAGGCGTTATTAACACTTATACAACGATGCACTATAGAAATAGTTTTATTTACCTCACTTCTGCTGAAATGCCTCCCTTCACAATATAAAAGTATATGTACCCTGTTCACTTAGAGCCGCAAACCAAGCACACATTTTATCCTCGAACCAGACTAGGTCTATTTTTCTCAGTTTTTAAATTCTGCAATTGTAAATGTAATATAAGCTCCCCAGACAAAAATTATTCACCTGCTACTAACACTGTGTAGGACCTCCACGAACTCGAATAATGGTGTCAGTTCTGCGAGGTGCTGAATCTAAAAGTGTCCTAATGTCCACCTGGTCGATTTTATACTCTAATCACATCAAATGATCTCGTAGCACGCGCGGCCGTAGTACGAGCATGATCCTCATGACTTCTAACATATCGTTCTTGGTGGTCCCATAAATTTTATACTGGGTTCATGTCTGGGGACTTAGCTGACAATTCTAATTACTTGACATATCTTGAATGACCTTCATCACAAAGAATGACTGTTCTATTCCAATGCCCCGGTAGTTCTCATCCTCAAAAGGAGCTCAAAAAACAATGCACTGGAGCTTGAAAAGCAATTGGTGACTAATTTTTTGCCCTGATAGTTTATTTACCTTGGCTCACCCAGACCTTGGATTACCTGCCTCGAAACACCACGAGCCTCTTCACGAGGCATACTTTAATTTAAAGACACCGAGTCTTAGCACGTCTCTAATGGACAGCCATGAGTCTTCACTTTCTTTGGCAGAAGTAACGAGCTGCCTTTAGTCTGAGTCTCCGGCAGTAATGTACGAACCTGCGGCCGACGTCGTGCCAAAACCTGCGTATGCCAAGATCTGGGGTGCCGTAAATGTGATGCAGTGAGCTAGATGCTTTAATTTGAGGTCGTGAATGAAGCGCTGATGGTTGATGCCGTAAATCTGACCATGTAAAATTGCTACCATAAAACGATGCTGCATTACAACGACTGTCAATTTTGCAACTTATTGAGACTGATGCTCTGACTTATGTTTCCGTGGGCTAGTTTCAGCTTTGCACCTTCTGTAGCTCTGCACCGACCATCATGCCAGGCTCAGCTTACTGCGGAGTAGGAGCAGTGAGCTCAGTCAAAAACGTTACGCGCTCAGCTAGCGTCACCTTACTTTTATTTAACGCACGTCGATTTCAGTTCTACATAAAGTTACAGATTTAGGGCCGCACGAAGTTTCGAGTAAAGTTACATCGACAATTGCGTTTGAATTCACGTTTGAACTTACACATGATGTTTAGCGTGAAATTAGGCTTCAATTGGTGTGTTTCTTTTCGCCGAAGGTAAATTCGAATAATTAACACATTTTCCGTGTGTTTCAAGCCGTCGTTCGACAGCAGTGGCAGCGGGGGGCCACAGTTATATGTATGTAGTTGCCATCATGTGCACTTATTATAATAAACAAATTTAGCCACTCTTGTTGAAAGCGGAAAACATCTTTAGGAAATGATGAATGCTAAAAAAGCGTACGCAGCCTGTGTATGGGTAAACGTACAGGTGCCTGCCTCGTTTACGTCACAAAGTGACGTCACACACAACGCGGAAGTACACACACACACGCACGCCCTGCTTATTGTTGTGGCAGGACACGCGCCGCATTCATATTTGTCTTGGACGCAACATAGCTCCGCCAAAAGTGACACACCAACCGCCTCCCGGAGAAAAAAGGCAACTGATCCGCGGTCGTTGGGCTTCTTGGTAGGAATACTATAGCTGAGGCAAGGCCGGAGTTCCAGGTGCCTGTTTCAGGAAGGACATTGTGAAGGATCCCCTCTGCACTTCAGCGTCCACACAACAAACAGCGAAACAGTGACTTATGTTAGCTTTTACGCGACAGCTGCTGACGTCTATACGACGCGTACTAGCGCTGACGTAACAAATGTTGACGTTTATTAGACGAGTCAAACATCGTAGCAAAGGCTATCGAGCTCGTGCTCAGCCTGAGCCTGTCGCTCGTTTGCATTAGGCAGACAGCACTGCGATCACCGCGTGCGTATTAGAAACACAAAAGCGTACTAAATAGTGGCCCAGTCTTGACGATCGTTTCAAAAGAAGGCGAATAATTTGATGGTTTTCACGCTAGGTTTTGTGGTGTACTTCATCCTAGCGTTTTCATGCAAGGCTCAGTGGTGTTGATCATTTTGACATTATTTCACGCTAAGGTTCGTTGTGTATGTAGTTCCTCTACGTATTGAGTTTGGCTCATGTAATTTTGTTATTTTCTTCATCTTGATGCTATTCATATTCATTTGGTGTAACAAGATTAGCGAGGGACTAATTCCTTTTTGGTACGTGATTGGTGATACGACTTCGTGCCTAAAGTTCTAAAACATGGCTGCTTGAAATGAAAGGCTCCAGAACTGTACCATAACGTTGTGACTAACGCCATAACCCTTTCGAATCGTGCCACGAAGATATAACATTTGCTATCACCGTTCCATTCGGCCCTATGGCTTGGAATCTGTGGATTAGTTCAGGCACTGCATCCCGGGCTACAACGATGTGCCGCCTATTTAGGCATGTCATGCAAAATCTTCCTTTCCAATGGGAGAAATTCCGGCCCGGGGTGTTGAACCTGGCACGTCTTGACTAGGTGGCCAGCACGCTATCACATGCGCTACGCTACACTCTATCCCGTGCATCAACACACCGTCAATAAATAATTAATAAATAATTGAACCATCAAGAGTATAGACAAATAGATTGCGCTCTAGTAGAAGGCATTATCTTCCATTCCTGCAGAAACGTTTCTGTATTTGCATGTGGTTCATTGGCCAAACATTTTTTACAGAATGTTAAAAATGTAGACGATACGTTTTTAGCATTCAGAAACGAATCCTGCACAACGCAATTCCTTGGAAGAACCGTTCACATTTTAGACCTTTTTTCGTTCGGTACAGACCACTTTCAAGTTTGCCACACGAATGCAACTCGATCAAAGAAAAAAACTGAATCTTAGGACTTTTTTATTTCTCCAGAACAATATTTAAGGATGAAATATATTTTGGAACAATTCTTCAATTGATTACCCTCCCCCAATTTTCACCATAGAACGACGCGGTTGGTCTTATTAGATGCGTTTTCATAGAAGAAAAAATTGTTTACAGTTGATTTTAGAAAACCAGAAATAAAATATTTGTTAAAATTTTTTATAATATGTCGATTTCTGCCAATTTTTCCAATAACTTTTGAATTCAACAATTAAAAATAAACTTTTACTTTGTTTGAGCATTGAAATTCAGTGTCGAATAAATCAAGTTTCCCTATCTTAGGGAAAAAACTCCAGGATGAGCTTCTCTTCATAGTCGAAAAATATGATTTGTCATCATTGGAAAATGTAAGAAAAAATTTAAATTTTACAGAGTTCCATATGAATTACCCGCAATAGATGCGTTCCACGTAGTAAAAAATTAATTCATAATTGTACTCACCAAGTGGTGTGACCATTGTACAGCGCACAGGTTGGAGCAGTGATGGAGGGTAGTGGGCTTAGACAAGAATGCTAGACTATAGGCCATGTATCGGAAACGACACGATGTAGAGTGTTGGGATGTTTGGCAAGATATGTTATGCCCGATATAAGACCCCCCTCTCAAGCAGATACATAAGGAATCTTGACTTAAATGGGCAAGACCATACTTGGAATGAGATTTTAAACACGTGCTCTTCACTGATTAAATGCGTGCTTCCCTTGACTGACCTTACAGGTGGAGCAAAGTTTGGATCCCAGAAAGGGCTTTCTGACCCTAGCGTCTTCACCGCGAGCAAAGGGGAAGAGGCGTTCTGATATGGGCAGGAATTGTGAGCAATGAATTAGCGTCCTTTTAGAATCCCTTGAGGTGAAAAACTGACTGCAGTTGCCTGTGTCGACTTCCTGAAATAGATGATTGTTCCCTGGTTTGATAACAGGTCCCCTGTTAACAAAAAGAAGNTATGTATAACAATGTCCCGTCACATGCTGCAAAGGCTGACGTAGAATATTTGATGACACTTGGGAAACTTACGGAATGGTTAACGTGTTCTGCTGACATCAATTCTATTGAGAGCCTGTAATCACTGTTTAAGCAACGTGTTTACCGGTCGAGGCGTCAATTTTTTCTCGAGAATCAAGCTTAGAGTCAACTTGAAACTTGTGCTAAAGGTACTATTGCAATTGGAATAATTTGTTTTCTAGAAATCCATGGAGTGTCATGGATGTTGTTGATGCACGTAGAGAATACATTCATCATTTATAAGTTTCCCTATAATTGTGTTAAACTATTATGGTATTAAAATGTTTGTAAGGTTCGTATCTTATTTCAGTTCTCAGTAAAGTTAAAAATTCGAAAATCCTGTATTTTGAAGACTTTTCATGACGGTACGTAAAATTGTGGCACGTTTAAATTCGACGAAATCAAATACATTTAAGAATCTTATTTAATATTGAGCTGATCGATGTAAAACTCCTACATTGATATTAAAACTTCATACGAAAGTAATTCTTAAAATTAATTTAGTAATGACGGATATCTTACTGAGTTATTGGTAAAGAGAAGCTATCGTACACAAAAGCTTGTCTTAGGCTATATTCCGTTAACATGTTTAGATGTGCGGTAGTGTAAGTCCATCATAGGCAAATCCAACACCCATCTCCCTGTATCTTTCTCTAAGCTGCGCCGAAAAGTATATAAACAAGTTCCCGCGTACTAAATCCGAGCTTTGCCTGCAACTCGTGAGGCACGGCGCATCAGCGCCATTACGTTAGAGCGAGCGGCGCTGACGGTAAATGGAGGTGCACATTTTCCTAGAGCAAGACGACAACTTTGGAAAATATTCCTAAAACATGCCCAGAAGCTAATGAGTTCCGGCAAGTGTCATGGCTAATTAAGCATTAGTGAAGAATGGTCTGTCACTAATGTGTTTTTCAGAGTCCCTACTTAATGCATGGCCATTTCCCAAGCTTTTTATGAGCCTGAATACCATTAAATTTGTTGCATGGCTTCAACTGCTAGATCTTCTCGCAGCAAATGAAAACATTTTAATTATCATATTTGTTTAAAGTTAGCGTTTAGCCTACGGAACATCAATGTTAGGGAAAAATTAAATGACGGAAAGACTTCATTAGTTAAATTCACTGGCTTTTACGTTAAAGCAGTGGTGACGTTTCCCCTCTAGAAAAACAAAAAACTTTTGGGGCTAATTAAATGTTGCTTGTAAAGTTTGCTGGGGTAGGTCTCTCAGCTGCGTGCCGTACAAAGTTTCCCTTAGACGACCTGGCGGGAATTCTAATACGGAATTCTGGCGGCCACCGAACTGGAGACGAAATGAGCTCATCAACGGACGGCCAAGGAGACTTGATTTGAGTTTCAGAATTTATGAAGCGCATACAAGAAGGGCCAGAAAATTTCATATTGCTAGCTTTTACTCTACTGCAAATAATGTTTATATATAAGTACATATATCGACTAAACTAAATAGTTTTCTAGTAAATTAAATGACAAAATTTGTAACCCAAAAATGTCATTCACCAACAAAGGGGATCAGGAAAATTGACCAGCTACATAATATGAAGGATTCAGCAGTTCATTTACTCAATTGTTCTGTCCGTTGAGATCATGGATTTCAATCATACATGGACAAATTAAAGTGAATTTAATAACTCAGCTTACATCCACTTCTACTAGCTAGCGCTAGATGATGGCTTCCCGCCTTTGAAAACGCTAGATAAAAGCTTCCAACTGCCACTTTTTACTGTATTTTCAAATAGGTAGTGAAACACAAGTATTATTTTATCACTCACTGGGGATCAATTTGAAAACAAATTCTGTTGGTTAGATTTTTGAGCTTATTTACACTAGAATTGACATGCTGATTCCAAATCTGTAGTTAGTTTTTTTTCTAACATGTCATATTAGCTCACCTTCCAGATAAGCGAAATTCCACTGGTTAGCGGCATTAAAACTAGCCAGCTGATAACGATTTGACTCATCTAGTGCAACGTCGCAACTTGTTTGTGCTCTCTTGTTTCAGATCATGTCTGCTCCTGCTACGTCTCGTCGTAAATACATAAACAGCCCTGACTCCTTCTGCTATATATGTGATAGTTTAACCATTCCGAGTCTGAAGGCAAACATCAGTTGATTTGTAAAACAGGCATATAACGCATATTTTTAAGTGAAACTCGGTGATCAAGACAAGCTATAGGCCCCTGACAAAGTATGCAAGCAGTGTGTCGAGAGATTACGGATGTGGATCTAAGGAACACGTGAAAAGCTGGCATTTGGTATCCCCATGGCTTAGCGAGAGTAAAAAGATCATTCCACAGACTGTTACTTTTGTTTAATGAAACATGAGGATTTATTAAGAAAAATATAAGTAAAATAGGATCTCCTAATCTACCGTCACCTATAAGACTAATGCTTCATTCAGCTAAAATTACAGTGCCATTTTTCGAACAACTTCCTCCTCTAGTAGATCTGAGTGATGTTGAAGAACGCAGTGACAGCAATGATGCCGATTTTAACATCCACGAGGATTCAGTTCAAAGGGGATTTGATCAGCACGAGTTGAATGATTTAGCACGTGTTTTATGCCTATCAAAATAAACTTATGGCATACTAGCATCAAGATTGAACGAGAAAAACCTACTAGAACAA
>VOMN01113458.1:0-25443 GCA_014899125.1 Orchestia grillus | reverse complement strand
GGCACTCTTGCTGGTGGTGGGCAGCTCGGTGCAACAGTGCAGGCACTCCTCCGGCTGGTGCTCCCCCTGCTCCCTCTGCACAGCTCGCGGGACTTATGCAGGCACAAGAAGTGCTGTACGGCGGTGGCGGTCCAAGCCGCCCCGTATGACTTCAGCCCGACGCTAGTCTCCAGTGTATGGCTACCTTATGTCTCGTCCCTTTACTCTCCTAGGCGTATGTCTCAAAATACTGCACGGATGTACATATGTCTCGTTACTCTACATACTCTCCGGAGCGTGGGAGACCATCGCAAAATACAGCACGTATATACAGTAGGTCTGGTCACTATACTCTCCTCTGCGTGAGAGTCCGTCTATTCTACAATGTATATCTCGTCACTTTGCTGTGATTCTGCCATTCGGAATTTCTGTCGCCTACTGGAATGCAGAACGTCTGAATTATCAATTGATATCATTCAAATTAATCAAATTCTATAAATTTAACTACCCGTCGAAGTGAGAGAGAAGTATCAAGCAGTAGCCTTTTCACTTCAAATACTTCTGTAGGGAATAGGTAATGCATGTTTAATATACCCAGTGTAATGGAAAACAATCACTACTTATAGATGTCCTATTAGATTTTTCCCACTATCACTTTTATGAAACGAGAGAATTGATTAGATCCACAAGAAAAAAAGAACTTCAAGTATTTTTGCCTGGACCAACCATGCCAATTATCAATCAAGAAATCATGATTGACCGCTGGTATTTTATTAGAAAATTGTCGGTCTCTCCACGAATGTTCGTCAGTTTGGCCGTCACAGCTTAAGGAGAAATGTGAGGCGCTTGGCCTCTAATTCATTCCTGTGAAGGTACGACCACATTGCTCTTACGTCCTGGCAAACTGTGTTTCAAAACTGGCCGGAACAGGGAGAGTGTGGAGTGTCTTCAGTGACTGGGAGAGTGGAACCGTGGTGAACAATAGAGCCACTGCAAAATTAATTTATTTCCTAAAGTAAATCTCGACCGAGCGTTTGTTGCTGTGTCGAGCGATCTGAACCGTGCAAACAAATTTCAAAATTTGCTTACACAAACGAACAAACGAACTGTTGACGATAGCGAACGACAACAACGTTTATGATCACAAGCAAACTGCTGTTCATGGAAACGGTAGTATCGCAAAAATTTTCAAACGGCGTCAAGTCTCAAATAATGGGCCGAGGAAAATTTTTAATAATTAGTTGTTTTAAAAGTCAAGCCAAAATTTGTATGCGCAGAACTTTCGTAGTTTTGCTGCAGCAGCAACGCGTGTAGGCGAATTAAAGAATGAAACTCAGCCGTTGGGAGCTCGTCAAGATGGCCTGACGTTACAATGGGTGAGGAATGAAGCCGTTTCTGTGGCACAGTTAATATGTAAGTTTAGTTCTCTTCATTCGTACTTTTCAAGTAAAAAAATTGTGAAAAGTATTCAAACCTAAACTTGAAAACAAGTTTGCTTTTCTCAAAACAAAATTCGACTATTCATGGGCTGGACCTAAAATTCTGTAGGAATCGTTCGTTGCCTTGCGAATGAGCCCTTGTAGCGAGCAGAGCGCCTCCCTGAGGGCGGTCTGCTACATGGCAAGTTACACCTCAGGTGCGGTGAGCAGCTAACAAGGTGCCAGGCTCGGCCCTAATAATAGGCTTTATTATGGAATCAATTAACAAGGAAATATCACTGGAAGAGGAAAATTGTCGCACGTTCATCAGGCCGACTTGGAGGGCTGCTCCTCGGTGGTCGGTGATGAGTAGGTTCATTCTAGCCAGTCCCTGGGAGACGCTCGTAGCGTCTGCCCTGAACATCGACTGCCTCCTCACCCCAGCAACTCGCTCCAACAAAATCAAACCAGAGAAGCGGTCCCTCCAATGAAAGGGAAACTCGGAGCGCCCGAGGTAATAATTATTTTTCGCAATTATACTTTACGCGGAGCCCACTCGAGTCTCGGCAGCGCGTGAGAATTTGAGGCGCACAAACTTTATTGGAAATTTTCAGCTTCTTTGATATCGGCCGAATAAAGGCCACCTCGAAGATTCTTTTTCTTATAAGATTTACAGGCTTAAGTTGCTGGACCGTCCATCGGACCACGAAGTATTATTTCACTCGCACTCAAATGCTACAGAAAACTCGTGGAAAACCTAATATGGAAGAAAAAGAACTTATTACACAAGGATATATTTGAGTTTTACTTCATAATGGTTCAACTTAGCCATCATTTTCTTCCAAGTTGTAATGTCTTCTTGTCATCACATTTTGCTGAGTAAAGCTCGACAACCGAGCACAGCAAGAGCAGTCTGGCCAGGTACAATTATTAGGTTAAACAAAGAGTCTTGTACCGGCTGTGAGCTTCTATGTATTCCTGTGACCAAGTTGGACGCCTTCATCGCTGCCATTGCAGGTTCGCTTGTTACGAAGGGTAATTTTTGTAATTTTAACAAGAGTAATTGACACTTTCTCGTTATTGCTCTGAGACCTCACCTCAGCTCTTCATTTCGGAGCAGTTCTCATGAACATAATATTCATCCTTCAAGATCTTCGTCGAGGGCTTTTCTTAAATTTGTGTCGAAGGCACTCATTCGAACGTTCGAATCCAGTCAGAATGAGTTTATCGGAGATATTTAACTGCGGGAAACACAATCATTCGAAATCAATTTAGACTTACGAGGAGTTACATTGAGCTCTTCTGTCAAAAATTTACTTTTTTGTTAGAAATTTATTGTTTGATTCGACAATTATTGCTTTATGAGCCAAAAGTTCGTTCAAATTGAAGAACGCCTTCAAAATGCGTGAACACAAATCTTTTACTTCCTGACATCCTGAGCTGGCCGTAGCGATGGCTTCTTTAAAAATTCCATCATTCTGAGGGCCGAGGCTTTACGCAGAAGTTAGCGGGGCGACCCACTAATCCAGCTTAGGGAAGCCAAATTAATAAAGAGCTTTGAAAGAGGGAGCCTTATTTGTTTTCTTTGTAGAGCAACATGACGTTGACGAAATTTCGATGTGACAGAGAGCTTTTCTCCAGCTCGTACAGCATCGTGCTTCATGGAGGCTGTCCAAAGCGTCGCGTCATCGCACTACTCCGTGGTTGGTGAACGCTTTCTTTACGCCTTGAAACGCGCTCAAGCTGATCACGCCACGCGAATTTGTACGTGACCGAGATACGTCACACTGATAGGGAATTGACGATACAATCTCGCAGCTGAAATGAGGTCCTCCGTCCTTACGCGCACGTTTCGCTTGTATCACAAGGGTAAAAATCAATTAAAGCACTTGATGTATTAACCTTTTAAGATGAAGGGGCTTCCCCTTGTTCCGCCACAACCGTGTACATACATTCTCACCATAGAGCAAACGGTATTTGCAGTAACATACTTATAATATCAAATAGCAATTCCTAAAACGATGGTCCAGCAGTCCCATATATAGTTGGGGGGAAATGGGAGTACGATCATAGACCTTGACACATAGGAAAAGAAAATTGTTATGTTATCCGTGTGTCATCATTGGCTTTGTTCCTCACTATTTGAGAAAACCTCTCATTATGTTCCTGGCACACCGGGGTGCGTCTACCTTCACGAAACAGCTCAGTACTGCAACGGCAGTCTGTGTGTGAGGGAGTACGTGACTATATGATTTCGCGCACGATCAAAAGATATCAGATATCATTGTGGAGCATAAATTTGTCATCAGAGCTCCATCTTGGTATTTCACAATTTAGACACAACTTCACCCTTGCTATTTAAAGAGTTTTGATATTATACATTTCCTTCACTATATTCTTTACATTTTTTCCTCCCCTCACTTCACCTACACTTCACCAATGTTTCACTACTTCCACCTAACACTCACAAGTGCACCTCACCTCTAACACAAGAAATATGCCCCGTTCTGTCCCTTCGCTCTTTAGCTAAATGCAAATATGAGGTATTTTTTTAAAACATACATTCATTTGCCAAGTACTAAAGTAAGAAAAGAACTGGATGTATACATACAGCCTATATCTTCTATTCTAATAAGATGAAGAAATACAAAGTTTCTAGCTCTTAAAAGCCGATCCCTCTCATTCCACATAGTTTTTATGTAATTCCTACGCCTATCGCCAGGCAGTCTTGGGACAAACAGCCTCTCCTCCACGATGAGCTGTGGCGGAGATACACTTCCAATGTACTTTCCGGAGTAAAATGTCGATCTAGCATGATATATTGATGAATTTGTTCAGAATGACACACGAGTGTTTTTCACGTATTTGATAATAAATTGAACTCATAGAGCCTGCTATGACAATTTATGTTTAGTTAGACAGTACTTGGTAATGAACTTGTAAGATATTTAATGTTATCAATTAAATTTTTACTCATCCCGACTCTATTATTGGGTAGTCAGAGTAAGTTAAACTTTCGCTTGAAATACCGTGGACTTAGTCAAGATGTATTAAAGTCAATAGACATAAGAGGCTCTTTAACGCAAGTGGTAGTGTTTGCCTTTTATTCGAACCCTCTGGGTTTGATTATAGGCGAAGTTCAAGTCATGGGAAAGGAAGATTGACCCCAGTATTCTTAAAAGGCACCTCACCTCCAATGTTGCTCAGGTCGGGGGTGCCTAAACTTCTACCGCGGAATCCAAAGTGATTCATAGAACATTAATCTCAAATATTCGTCCGTCAGTACTGTGACAAGTCCGTCGTACGCAATTTACAAGAGAGTATATCGGAAACGTATTATATCTTTTTCAGTAAAGGGAAGACTCTAATCCTAACTGGTGGCTTCGAGAGGTACAAGAAATGGGTGGCGATCTGGCGTTGGTTAGACTCCTTATGTCAGAAGGCGGTAGGTGTGGATGAATGAATTGACGTCTGTGAACTCACACTAGTGCTCGAAAATTTTAACGAGCACTAGTGTCAGTTTTCAATATACCTGAACTATTACATTGAGCGTTTGAGTAGAGTCTAAGACGTATATTTTCTCTGCTGTCATTTACCTATATTGTTGAAGCTCTTGACTTGAACTTCGCATAAGAACTGAACAATATTTCTGACAAAAATTTTCAGAGAGTAGGCGAATTTTTTTAGTAATGAATATCTTTCAGAAACTACGTTGGCCAGCCACACCATCATTGAATGGATACCTTGCTTACGCGTCAATCATTTTGTGAATCGCGCCGACCCAGGAACAGGAGCGGTGCACTCTTTGCTGCATTTTAGGGATGGATGAGAGCAATTACTGTGCATACATAATGATTGCACGAACGAGTCGGTGTAGATTTCTCAGCCTGGGAACTTGTGTAACTCACTGGTTCTCAAAGGGCTGGTCAGGATGTGACCAGCCACCTGCCTGCTCCACCTGCAGCCTCCACTGAGGGCAGCCCTCCTGCCTGCTGCCTCCGATGAGGGCAGCCCTCCTGCCTGCTCCACCTGCAGCCTCCACTGAGGGCACCCCTCCTGCCTGCTCCACCTGCAGCTCCTCTGAGGGCAGCCCTCCTGCCTGCTCCGCCTGCAGCTCCTCTGAGGGCACCTCTTCTCAACGCTCCAGTGAGCCTCATCACAGGTGCCAGCGAGTCTAATAGGTTTCTCAGAGTGAGCCTCCACATCTGACTGGCCTGAAGTTGGGTTATTTCAATCTTTTGCTCAATTCGAAGCTGCTCCTTATGAACCCGCGCCGATGTTGCTCCTCTCAGCTGTTCCTCACGAGGCTGTGTCGAATCTATGCAAGATCAGCTGTGTTTCATGAGGCTGTGCTGAGGCTGTTCTTTCGAGCTGTTTCCTTCGAAACTGTGCCGTGACTGTTCTCTCGAGCTATTCCTCACGAGGCTGTGCCGAGGCTGTTCTCTCGAGCTGTTCCCCACGAGGCCGTGCCGCCGAGCTGCCCCAGAAAGCGCCTGGTAATTATAACGCCATTACAAAGCATTAGGAATTCAGATAAGTCAGTCGCGCCTCCACGTCCGCCTCCGTCCAGATCTTCCCTGCGCTCTTTTCCTCAATTTAGACAAGCTGCGTCTCGGCTTTTTGCTCACCCCTCCCTCGCTGTTGCTGTTTTTTGCACTTCAGAAAGCGCTACTGGAATCAAGTCAGTTTTTCTCTTAGAAGAGCGAAGAAAATTCGACGATATTAGACAAACTTGATGCATGAATGAACGAAATTAAAACGGTTGTGGAATCTTTGAATAGACAAATAAGAATGTTTCTAGTCGTGTTTCTCTGTGTATGCTAACGGAAATGATGGTTTAATTGTGCACATTGTTGGACTCGCAACTTCTTGCTGTATCACCAAGCATGCTGCTCCTGCCAACATATCAAAGAGTTCTATTTCACTGAAATTGTTCACACGGTGCAGTAACCGCTCTGTGTTCAAAACAAACACGAGCTATGTTGTGGTCACCGATCTATTTCTGGTCTTTCTCTCTCACAACTGAAGTTCAAATCGCAGTGGCGGGTTAGGGTGGCTTTTGACTTCAATGGCGTTGTCAAGAGCTGGTCTTATTCAGGGAGTTCATGTGTTCCTACCGGAAAATACGATAGAGTAACTTTACAAGGTTTTATTTAAGAACTTAGCCATAAATTTGACTAGCTTATAAAAAGGTTTAACGTTTCTGGTAATTTGGATTAGTGAGACCGCTGTTATTTCTCAAAGTACAAAATAAAGTGAATTTGTGGCCACGTTGACGTCTGCATGAGAACACATCGTTGCAGCGCGACGCCGCCGTGCACACGACGAGCGTGATCGGATTGGGTGCCTCTTGTAAGGAGAATTGTGATGGCCGAAGTTTGGATGAAGGAGTAGCGTCGGAAAAGATTGCTAAAACTTTGTTGTAGGTAGCAATGCGTTGAAAACAAAGCGGGTACACGCAGTGGGGGTGGGTGGAGGAGGTGAAGTTCCCACGGTATTGCCTCCCTTTCCTGAGGGCAGCAAGTTTGTGGATATCTTATGATTGTGATCAAGTGA
The DNA here is from genome assembly GCA_014899125.1 of Orchestia grillus. Lineage (NCBI taxonomy): Eukaryota > Metazoa > Arthropoda > Malacostraca > Amphipoda > Talitridae > Orchestia > Orchestia grillus. Next base: position 18,490 of record VOMN01113458.1, on the reverse strand, counting down.
GTCTCAGTTCGATCCTTTCGAGTGTTGAAGCCCTAATCGCCCCACGCTTCATATGGCAACAAAGAGTTCGACTCGCTCTAGCGAGTGACGCACACTGCAAACACAACAGTACGTGAGCGCGCGCAGGTCTCGTGGTCGTCACATTAAAACCAAGCGGCCGGCGGTGCACAAGAAGAAGCCACCGTGCGAACGCAGAGCTGCGGCTTGACAGTCAATACAGAGCCTGTCATCACGCCGAACTTTGGAAGCAACAGCCAGCGTTGCACCGACTGATGTTCCCACCACCGTGGTTACGGCAGTGGTTGGGGGAGAGAAATGGCAGAAATGGACCAGTTACTGCAGCATGCCTCGTATTTGTGATCACCTCCGAGCAGTTGCTACATGGGATGCACGTATGATCAAGTCCATTTGAGCGTCTTATGCGATCGCCGAGCTCTGCAGGAAGCGGATGTGTGCAGTCGAGGCTTGGTTACAGGGGTGCATAGGCCTCAATGCAGCTGCTGGAAGTAATAATGGTGTCAGATTCATTACAGTAAAATTAGTTTAACAATGATATGCTTGTGCTTGTACGACTTGTAATTCTGTTTTTCCGTGCATGCCCGACCAAATGCCGACTGTAATAGCACACCATATAACGGAGAGTATAAGCTGTCTCTCAAAATTGCTGACAATCTTGGCAGCACTCAAATATAGAGCCCACAACGACGGACCAGCGCAGAACACAAGACCCTACAGGAAGTGGGCAGTCGAGTTGTTGCTGACGTCACAGCCATGGTCTCACACCTTATTGAAAATCGTCGTAGTAAATCTCACAGAGTTCCCTGGACAGCAGCGAAACGGCAGCGGTTCTGCGATGTCGTTATATCCACTGTAGGACTGCGAGCAGCTCTTAGCCAAATTCTCGCCTATAGAAATAATCTTTGCAAAAATGCCAAAATACGTCAGAAAACTACCATCGCTCCGAAGAACTGCCTAAAGCCTACCGCGCCACTGCGCTAATTATTAATAGCGTCAGGGTGCTCTTCAGAGGAGTGCAAACACTGTTCATCACAGCGCTGACAAGCCACAAATGAAAGACAAAAAAAAACAATACGCGTATTATCAATTAATGCAATATGTGCTGATGCTAACTCACTTACCCACACGACCAGCCCACAAGAAAATGCTTAATTAACTAGTGCAGCACGCTGATATGATCGCTTCCTGATAACTGGATAATTTTCAACAAAGCGACACAAGTTTTTGTCCCAATCGGTTGTCGGCCGTTTCGCCTTGCCCGTTCGCCGGGGTAGTTCATCACAGAACAGACACGTGCCGAGTTTACTTAGGTCGGTGAGGGCCATGACAGACTGGCTGGTATTCTGCTACTTGCATCGCGCTTTGCATTTGTGCCCCTGAAATCTTCGGGTTGAGACGCCGAGTCTTACTTCACATGGACACAAATTCGCTCTTAAATACTCTAGTAAGAAACTGAAGGCCTTACCTTCAAATAAAAGAGCAGCTCTTCTACAATGCTAATTTACTGTGAGAAGCCGTTACTTGGCACATCAAAATTCCGAAAAGTAAGAATTACGTATCTCATAAAAATCAGTTATAAAGATCACATGAAAAAATCTATAGACCTCACCTAAGCCCGTCATTGTCGTGATAGCAATATTTTCACAAACAATGAAATACTGAACCCAATAATAAAGCTTTTATTCATGTTAGATGAATGTAAATGATGCACGCTAACTAACGTGTCATTCCTAATTAAAGGAATGAATAACATTGGGTCAAATGTCTGCTTAATAATTACACAAAGTAACCAAGCCATATGAGGCGCACTACAGCTACAAAATGCGGTCACACTAGGGTACGCAGCCCGCTCTCTGCTGCCCCAACTCGCGCACGACGCCACAACTCAGCGACGAGTCGCAGCGATGCGTGCGTTCGAGTGTAGCCTGGGCGAAGAATATCAATAATTCGGTGAGAGGATGCGACTTACCTGGAGCGACCGCCCTGCCCGCGGTGTTGGTTCCATCAAGGCAAGTTTCAATGAAGGGAGTTGGCTGGCGTGCAAGCGGTCGTCCTAAGGCCGTCGGCCAAACAATATGAATTAGCGGCGCGGGAGCCATTCATCAAACGCCTTTTCTGAGGCGGACACACCAAAGCCCTCGTTTGAGATGCTCCAATTAATAGCAAGCCCCTAAACAGACAATCTGCTCAGTGAGTTACCTTGTGCGATCTGTTTTGATAAACAGAAGAGCAGCCATCATGGCAGGCTGTTACATGGTAGTAAGTCTTACTCGAGCAGAAATATGACGCATCACCATGTGTTTTGTAAGCTGCGGAGCTATAATAGTTCCATCTCTTGATTTGAGTTGTGGGCGCTCAAAGTGGTGTAATAAAATGATCAATACTCGATGCGTGATGCTCAATCTTGAAATTTGCGGTGGAGTACTGCCTGAAAATAAGTCTTTAAGAAGCGTATCGAGGCAGTTCACGTGCCGTGGTGCGTGCGATGCCGAGGCAGCATGCAAAGTTTCCTTTTGCTTGGCCACGGAGGCATTTGAGGCCGGTGCCTACACACTCGATTTCCCTAGCATTTAACGGAACGGGTGATTTTATCGCTTTCTCAACAGGAAGTCAGTCTGTCGCAGCCTTTACCCTCAGCATCACCTGTTACTCGTTGTACTCTTCGGTGGAGTGGGAAACCTAGAGCCAAGCGGACTAGAACTCGCAACCACTCGGACCGCAGTCGAACATCTTACCCACACAGCTATCCTGGCTGTTGTCCCTTAATTTCAATAGAGAGGCGTAGGAAAGAAGACTGACGCCAAAGTCCATCGCACTCACGGCAGTAAACTTCGCTCGAACACGAGGGAATTCCCCTCGCTAATTAAGATGAGGTTCACAGAGAATCGTCACGTCTATTGCCTGATTTAGATGCTCACCAAATGTGAAATTCATTCGGCAAAGCTTGTTGGCAAAGTCTGCGTGGCCATGAGAAAACAGCAGTCGATAATACACTCTGTAACTCGCTGCCAAATGATGTTTTTCAAGTACCTGATTATGAACGTTTCATCATATCATCATATTAATAGATCTACTAACGTCAACAAGACGCCATGGGCACTTCTGAAACTTTTTCGACTACGGGAAAAGAACTTCGAAGTGCAATGCACTAACTAATGTTTTCGGTTAGACAAAACAGAGTATATAAAACAAAATAAAAATATTTATCCCGTTGACTGTGACTAACTGAGGTGGTCAGTGCGACAAATTCGGCACTGTCCTATTCCCTCCAGACCATGAGACGCTTAAGTGATAAAGAGGCCCCATCCTGCCAGTGTGGACGTTCGTGCGCTGAAGAGTCGGGCGTCTCATGTGCAACTGATGCCGTAATCTGGCACAAAGAAACAAAGAGGTTCATTTCGCCGTGGTTGACTGTTTTCTTTTGTTATGGCCAACGCTTAAACGGTCAATTATAGCCACTCTTTTGATTAATTTTGGTGAGCACGCTATTTAGCCCTTGGTAAGCCAGCAGATAATTCTAGTTTCTCTAGATAAAAGTTACGAACTTCAAAGTATATAACAAGCCCGCCTAAACAGAGTTTCCTCAGGTAAGGCATCATTAGATGAAATAATAGCAACATTCATCGCGACGATGATCGGAGGTAGGCGGTGTGAGGTCACGTCGCCAGAGCCTCGTCCTCCATAATGACCTCCTGCTTCGTCACGCCGAGTAAACATTTCTCATAAAAGCCGTAGTTCGGACTACAGCAGATGGCTTTGGGTTAGCGTCGATGCTTGCAGAGCAACGTAAATGGCCGGGTGAATGAGACCAACCAGTCTAGCGCTAGCGGGCACCAGAGTAGCGTTTCTTTAATCAAGACACAACTGGAAAAAATCCTTTTAAAGTTTGCTTACTTTTTGTGAAGCTGCTGCGCAAAGTTATTGTAAGGCCACACACACAATGAAGTCAAGATGCATTGCGTTACGCCACCTAGCAACCAACCGCTGACGACTCGAATTTGTTTCGAAGAAAAATTTCTACGCTTTCACATTGATGAGTGCTCAGACATTTCCGATAGTTTTCTTAGAGAAAACCGTCATTTAAATTCTCTGTGAAAATAAGCAAAATGCCTAACTCCGAAAAGTAGCTTCGTTTAATGGGTCATTGCAATTTCTACTTCCTCAAAGTCATTAAATTTAATCATGAAAACAATATTGATGGACATTCTTCTGATGCATGAATTTGAATTCAATATTTTGCGTCGTATCATGCTCTGCCAATAATGACAAAAGCACAAAAGTCGTTTAAATTACAATTGTTCAATTCGTACTGAAAGAATAGACTTGATGCACAATTTTTTTTCCTGCTGCAGCGGCATTTAGAGCGCTAGCCATCTCCACTTACGGATTGCGTGACGCCTGAATTAATGCTTAACTTCTCCACTCTTCCGGAATGGTTCCTGATCCGCAGACACACAATCGAAATCCGGGCCTGAAAAAGTTGGTGTTGGTGTAATGGACGACACTTTAGCTCGCCTGTCCTCGACGACTCAATCAAACGCTGGGGTTGATTTGAACTACGTGCAGGCCTCCCGCACTCGCTGCTGTTGTGTCGGTGTGACTCACTTTTGTGTCTTTATGTTTGGCTTTGCGGCCGCAATTAGGGATCAGTTGAGGCCTCAAAATAACGCTCACGCCGTGTCCAATTATTCGACCGAGCTGCCACTTCCGAGCTGAACAGCGTTGAGAACAAGCAGCTCCCACACCTGATAAGCTGAGCAGTCTCCCGACGCTGCGAAGTTCGGAAGCAACCCATCGGAATTCACGGATTGCAGAATTTAAAACACTGATCAATCGCTAGTTCCCAAAGTGCATTTAAACTCGGTAAAAAGCGAGAGGAAATTTTTAAAGTGATGTCCAGCCAGCATGTTTGGGCACCAGAGTTTGAAGATTAAAGATTAATGGACTCGCAGAGCAATGAAATAAAAAATTCCGAGTTCTATTCATGAATTGAAAGTTCTCCAGCAGCAACATATTGGAACATCCAAAAGTGAAGTCCATTTAAATAATGAAATAAGTGCATTAGTATTTAGAATACTCCTTAGAAGCCTTTACTGGCGCCTATTAATATTTGTGACTGTAAAATGTGCGCAAATGCTGTGTGTAATACTTGAGATTGCAACATATTAGCCTGTAATGTCACTGCTAGGAAAACTTATTAGTGAAATATTTTTGAAGAATTTAAGATATGTCTACTTGTCTCCCGCCAACCTCGACCATCGAGCGGTACACTCATTTCGAATAGTTATTTATGTACGAAGTCTGTGCCTTGCACAAACTATTACATAACTATTTCAATTCAAATAAGATATCTATGAAATATTTTGCATTTTATAAAGGTACTTGGTGATATGAAAATTCAGAGTGTACGTGGTGATATGAAAATACGGGTTATTCATAAAATTGAACCAATCCTGTAATGTGAAATATCGTTCAAATAGTAAAAATTAACAAATAACCTCTACTGCCTAATTCATCACGCTCTAACACATAATTTGCTAAAATATATGGAGGTACATCTTAACAAATGAACTGAATACGAAAGGATATTTATATTTGTAATATTTATTAATATCAAACACGATATTAAAAAAGTGATCACCGGACTGAGAGGTAAATTTAGCTGCAGTCCTGCTGACGACTCACCAGGGATGTGCTGCTCACCACACCGCTCTCTGTACAAGTCCGGGGACAATTATTTATAAGAAACAAAGCATGTATATTTGTTTACTTTCTCATGCGTTTCATATGCTTTAATCTAAATTTCTTTTGACTGAGCACCTATTTTTGTAATATGTGAATTCCAAACTGCATTCCTATTTCTTCCAAAATATATGAGTTTGAAATTTCACATATTTTACATTTTCCTCCCAGAAAAGGCGGTACACCAGTGCAGCCCGGGTCTGGGAGCCGAAGCTTCATGCAAAGAGTATGAAGCATCGGTAGAACGATCGGGCTACGAGAAAACTGAGTAGATTTTTCTTGTATGAAATTTTTCGTAACAACGCTTCACTTCTCGATCTACGGCAAAATTTCCTGTGCGCAAGAACCCCAGTCTGTGAGGGCTTTAAGATAATCACCTGATTTAAAAACTCTCTTCGCAAACGAGCACTTTAGCATAGCGAACACAATGTAAAGGAAATTTCTTTTTCTTCAGTTGATCCCTCGTACGGCTAAAAAAATTTTTTTGAACAGATGAGCGACGAGCTTTGCAGCCGTCTTCTATAACCATCTTCAATAATTTTTCATAAATATCTAAGAGAGATGAGAACCTGTTGAAAAGCATTCCTTTCTGAAATTTCCCTGCCAGCCAGATCGGCCACTTAGACCCCAGTTTCTCTCCATTATAGTCCCCCAATACTGTTGAAGAAAGTCTCGATTTTTACGAAGTCGGTTTCGTATCAGTTTCGAGAGACGGCGACAAAAAAGCCTGACAGCGGCGCCCCCACTTGCTCTCCATTCAAATTACAGCCATAAGGCTCAAATCCTTGTTAATCATCTGATAAACGACCTGCACAGGCATGAGCTACAAGCGAGGTAACGAGCTGTGCTCACGGGACCGAGCCGAATGATCATTGATGTGCGCAAGACCTCGTCTTTTGTCGACGTAAACTTCGTCAAAAAGCTCGAGTGAACGTCGAAGGAATTTGGGCTCTTGTTTTACAACGATGCACCGCCAGTGAGGTGCACGCGGTCTCAATCAGGCAATGACTATTTATAAATGAGTTGTGTCTTAGCAGACTTTTCGAAGCTAAATGAGCATGATGTTGCAGCGAGCTAACTCTGCTTCTTCGGTGTTTCCGGGCGTACAGGAATATTTGCTTGGCTTCTCTTCAGAGCAGCGTGAAGTCCTGGATGTTGGCAAACATTAAATAAACATCCGCTCCAGACCAGGGCAACCAAAAAGAAGTGGGTACCTCAACCTGTGCGGTACTGAGCGATCATAAAGCTCAAATTTCCTTCAGTCTTCCCGAATGATTCTCTTCAATTTAAAAACTAAAAATAAAGACTCTTCCTTTGATCAGAGAGGATTTTCTGTTGCCTTACTTTTAACGAAGTCTTCAAATTCATACGGAAGAAAAACTTGCTGTTTTAACAAGTTTCGTAGTTAGAAAATTTAAAAGCTTGAGTTTCGTTCGAGTCCATCTGCACAGGAGAAGCAGAGCTAAATGGTGTTCGATTCTGTGTATTTTACGATGCTTAACGAGTCTTCAAAAACTCCAGTTACCTCTAAAGTTGGATCCAACTCGTAAATACAGAAACAACTTCGAGCTGACCTGCTTTATCAGTTAACGTAGAAAATAGTGGATTTTTTAGAAGATAAATTCAAAGATTGAACATACGTCCGCAGTAAAACTAAAGTTTGCAGCAGTGCACACTGCGCACCGTGGCCCAGCAGTGCAGAGCGTCCCAGCGCCCGTCGTGGGCAGCGGTCGCCCTGAGCTGCCGACTCGTACATCAGCGCCATATTAGCAAAATTAGGGGCGTCTTCGGCCGGGGAGTCGGTCGAGAGGTTGCGGCGCGGGCACGTAATGCGCGCCCGTAAACAAGGCTGGAGGGCCATCTGTGCCGCTCCGGCGCTCAGGGGCCGCCTCGACAACCTCAACCATCGCCTCCATAAATACGCTCAATTGAGCTAAATTTTTACCCTAGCTTCAGGGAGGTAAGGTCATCTAGCAGGCCGAGAGGATGGACGGCCTCCGGTTTTTCTTGAAGTAGTGGGACGACTTCATCCTGCTCATTGTGAAAGATAGCAATATTGCTAACGAGATTCCTTCTTGTGTACATTTTAAAAGTGTATGTACTTTCATAGCAAGCAAATTGAACGGTAGAAATCACATGAAATTGATTTTAACCGTGAAACTGGGGCGTCTCATAGTGAGTGTACAATGAAGATCCCATCATCCTGAGCAGTGGAAAAGCTAAACTTCCTTGTGTACCTCCTGCCACTCTGAGGATTTTCACGCTCTGGTGCTCACTCTGCACCGCACCAAGAGCTCTGCACGCTCTGCACGGCTACACCCATTCAGTGACAGTGCTAAATTTATGAGTGCATGCAATGCACGACTGTTCCCACTCTATGGCCGTCTGCAACGCTGAATTATGTCGCAAGTGCAGAGCATTTCTGCCATCTGCACCAAAGTGCAGCTCGCGCTCCTCACGCAAGCACGCCACAGGAGTCGCCCCCAACACCTGCCACGAAGCAGGGCCTCTGAGGAGAGCAGCTCGCTGTCTCCAGCCTCCATTTAGAGTCGGGACAAACGCCTGTGCCCTGCGAGCAGTAGGTGCTCACAATCAGCTGTCTGAGAGAGGAAATAGCTATGTTCATTTCTGGCCACAGCTCTGATGCGCAGTGCTTGTCATCTGAGGTGGGAATGTTGGACAGCTGCTAGTGAGACCAGAAATACTTTCGGATTAAACGCGTGAGCATATTTCCCAAATTTTGTCTTCCAAAATTATAAGCACTAGTGGTGTTTCCTCAGTACCTTGTAGAAGTTGAAATGGTGTTTGATGCAGAAAAGGAAGCACAACTTGAGTTGGAATTTGAAATTTCGATATTTGCAGTCATATTCTTTCACTGAAACGCAACTCGTCTTAGCAGAAGTTGTCCACATTCCTTGATATAGAAATGAACTTGCAGGCGCACCGCATGCACCTCATGTTTTATCATTTGATGGGACGAATCAAAAAAGCGATTTACATTTTAATGGCACAAATCATCAGTGTTTTGCTCTTACAACTAAATGGAATTATAAAACTCAAGAGAAATTCGGTTTGCAGCTCCACCATTTTCGCTCAGAAATGTTCTGCCCTGAAGTGAACATAGGGCGATTGGTGTATGAAGACGGCTGATTTTGGCTCTCCTTGAGCCGCCATTTATCAGTTCTTTAATGCCAGCGAGCAAATATTTATAATATACATCACTCCAATATATAATATTGAGGTGAAATGTTACAGCCGTTGATGATTCGAACGCAAGGGGAATGCTGCGTCGCACTGCAGCAGGAGAGAGATTCACCTTCCTCGCCTCAGCACTTGCTGCCTGAGAGCAAAGGGCACCAGGACACAACGCCCTTCAACCGTCGCTCGCTCCAGCTCGTGGTCAGATATGCATTGCTCATTTCTAAAATAAAGCATCACGCCTTGAGTGACAATAGCGCTAATTTTTCCTCGTGATTGATTTTTCGACTTAAAAAACTTAGTTCAAAAGAACATCGCTTTGGCTACTTAGTTGTACTTGGGAATTAAATGTCTCGAAGCTATCGTTCAAGGGCACGTGGCCGCGTTGTCCTGGAAGCTTTCACCCTCTACCCTCGCTGTGAGGTGAGTTTTTGTGCCCCACAACCCTGAGCGCCGTGCATCATAACACAGGGCACTGGAGCGGCACTTCCCGCACCAGCCCTGCCGTCGCTCCACTCAAAACTCCGCTCTGAAAACTTTCTCTTCTCTATTTCAAATATTTTTAACGCTACAGTTTCTCCTACTCGTATACTCGGCTCAAAATTTGTTGGTCAAGATTTGGAAACTGGCTCTGGCCGCTGAGAGGAACATAATAGTTTAAACTCGTCACAAGAAGCCTTCGTGTAGCAGTGGAGCAGTTCCGTCACTCCACAGCCGTGCGCCACAGCACCGGCCTGCCCGCTATGGAAATGCTGGCAATGAAGAAGGTTTACTACTGCCAGCTCCGTCATTACGCTTACCTACTCACTTCGTAATTAGTTGGAAGAAAATAATGTAATTCGACCATCAGTTACTTCATGATTTCCCCCATTGGAATTCTCCATTAATAAACATGAAAAGAGATTACAGCGTCCCGGAGTGCAAGGGAGCATTGCGTGCCGTGTCCAGAGTTGGTCGGAGTTATGCGTCTTTTTTACGCACTGCGCCCCGTTCAGTTTTTTTTCGGACGATGGGCAGGGTATACAACGTAAGTAGGAGCATGATTGGGGCCTTGACATTTGCTGTTTCTTTAAGAAAATACATGGAATATCACAGGAATTATCTTCTTTAGTTAAATTATACCTCTCTCATTGCAATTTGTAGGAGCAGTGCAATTTACCCGTTGGCCGCCAATTAAATGTTGGCTCGTTGTCTGACTACTTTTGAGTTGCTGTACTCGTCTTTATGTATTGAATAATTATTTCACAATAAGAGACAAGGCTCGATCACCACCACCATGTATCAACTCAAAAACTCTAAATTTGGAGTATTTAAGTAGAGTTATGATATGATATACCCATTATACTTCATTCGTCCGGAACCTACTATTTATGAATTTAAATAATAAATTCTACGATCAAATTTTTACTATATGAAACTATCCCTTGCCTTTAGTAGAGATTTTTGGGTTATAATTTTCATTCAAGCGGACCTTTTAGGGTACGCTCGGTTTACTGCAATACGTCCCTGGAAAGAACGCTCTCAGAACCGCTCTCACGTTGGTGCATTATGCGTCCGAGAAAAAGTGAGAAAACTTAGCGTTTCTTATAATTGGTTACGGTGCAGGCACTCATAGGAAATCTCGCAGCTGTCCAATCCTGACCCGAGAGACTCAGACCTGTCGAGAGCATCAGCAAGCCGCCGCACAACAGGGCGGGGCGGACGCGCTTCTGTTCAGTATAGGTCGTAAAAATTAAGGTTCGTCCATTTATCTAAGACATTTTTTTGTGTTCTTGCTTTATGAGTGCTTTTACGTATTGATAACCTACGTATCTTTCACTCTTTCACAACGCTCAAGTTTTTACAGAACGTTTGAAAAGAGAAAGTTAAAGTGCCTTAAAAGTTATAGAGACTTGAAAATTTTGAATGGATGAATGCTATTTCGCATCAAGGAATCAGCTAGGATGCTAAATTTATGACTCTATATTTCTCGAAACCACGAGGGCATTCGCCATCTTTCTTACTTTGAAATAACGAGTGTGCACTAAGATTTTTACAGCCACAAGCTTGAACACAATCCCTTGTTTCTGGTGATGTTGACCGAAACAGTTTTGTCGTCATAGTATCTCTTCTTGAGACGTCTTGCACAACATTTCTGCGGTGTTTCTTGCGTCGGCTTCCTGCCGCATAGTTGACATCACAGAAGTGCTCCTCAGCAGAGTGCAGGCTGATCCATTTGTGTTGCTCTGCACCGTCGAACACCGTCATTTAATCCTGTCTTGTCATATTTCCTCATACATCATTTCTTTTGGCCGTACTCTCTTTTTTTCTTTCCTCATACATTTTTGCCTCACTCTCTTTTTTATTTCTTCATACATCATTTCTTTCGGCCCCACTCTCTTTTTCTTTCCTCCTACATCATTTCTTTTAGACGCACTCTCTTTTTTCTTTCCTCATACATCATTTTTGCCCCACTCTCTTTTTTCCTTCCTCATACATCATTTCTTTCGGCCGCACTCTTTTTTCTTTCCTCATACATCATTTCTTTCGGCCGCATTTTTTTTCTTTCCTCATACATCATTTTTTTCGGCCGCACTTTCTTTTTTCTTTCCCCATACATCATTTCTTTCGGCCGTACTCTCTTTTTTTTCGTACATGAATTTTAAATTTCTAACATTTCCATGTGGTAATCTCAACCTCGTATGTAGATCTTGGTGAATCTCGTTTACGATCATAGCGTTGAACGCTCAACCTGCAGGGCAGATTTCGGGCGCTCAGGCACTGCCTTCCGCGCCTCACGGCCGAGCGCCGCCGCTGCATTCTCTCAACAAGAGCCATGAAAGGAAGAAGAATTTGCCGAAAAAGACTTGTTTTCGCTGGCGTCCAAACCTCTTCGGTTGACTGGCTCTCAGATCGCTGTTGCTTATGCTTTACAGTTTTTTCTGTCTGGTTTGGTCATCTATTTTTGATCTCTGGAGTTCGAAAAGGACGATGTGTGTTTTTCAGTCTTTTGCAGTCACTATTTTCCACAGTTTTCGGTGTTTGTTCTGCCAAAGCTCAGTCGCAGAGTTGGCTTCATTTCGAAGTAATCCGACAGAGTCAGAGAGTAAAAGTGGCCAACTTGAGATTAGGTTTAACGGTGAATTCAAATAACAGCTGAACTCTATCAAATCTTTTCAAATTTATTCGTGAACAAAAGAATAAACTGAAGGATTTAGGGATCAAGAGAAGAAACTGCCGGGGTTGATAGATCTGACAAACAGTGATGGACCATCTTAAGTTTTCGATATCGATGGTGAGAATACTCTTTTCTACTGTGACCAGTGAATCAAGTTAAGCTCGAAAAATTGATTGTCAAATTGCTGTGACAGGGGTTCTGTGACAGGGGTGCTGTGACAGGGGTTCTGTGACTGGGGTGCTGTGACAGGGGTGATGTGACCAGGGTGCTGTGACAGTGATTAAAAAAAATGTACAGCATTTTGTTCTGTTAGGTTTGTTCCCGTCCAGTAATTTACCCCAATCTTGTGTTGCTGTACACAAAATCACAAAACACAAATTAATGTGTTAACACAGCACTGCACTTATAATGCATCTGACATTTATTAGTGACTCATTAATCACAAATTCATCGCACATTACTGACACATCATTCACACACTAGTGTCACATTAGTAACTCACTAGTGACGCACTGTGAGTTACTAATCTTTCGCACATCTTTCACACATTAGTCACACATTCTAGGTACTAGTGCAATTAACAAAACAACAGTCATGCTGTGTTTTGCATTGCATAGAAATTGCAGAGTAACTGTCATTTCACGGCAAGTTTTTCAATACGTAGAAATTACAATATAACTAAAATTTCAAAATAAATTGTGTTCTACATACGGATTGCACTATAACAGCGATCTCAAAATAAATTTTGCATCACATATGCAGATTGTGCCATAACTGCGATTTCAAAAAGAGTTTCAATTTCGTAGAAATTGCATTATTAATACAATTTCAAAACGAGTTTTGTATAATTTACTGATTGCACTATCACTGTTATTTCAAAATAGGTTTTCATTACACACAGATTGCTCTTCAACTGCTATTTCAGAGCGATTTTTTATTACGCACAAATTGCACTGTAACTGGAATTTCAGAAGAAGCCACTGCATATCTCAACGAATTCAAACTGCCTCAGAAGAGATCTGTTCGCAGCTGCTGCGCCTACACTCCCGTTATTTCTGTCCTCAGCCCCTCAGAGAAGTATTGCTCAGCTGACTGCTGTGGCTGTGCATTCGTGACTGCTCACTCACCTGTGCTACTTCTGCACCTTGAGAAAAAGTTCATATTTATAGCTCCCATTTTATAGCGTTAAATATTTTTCCAAAGTTAGTCCTGTTGTAAAAGAGAATATCATCATCGTGCGTGTTCTTTCTTGCGTCGAGTCATGAAGTCCAACCTGCGTATAGATCAAAACTCCTCCCCCTCCGCCCTCAACCCGCGTCTCACCTTCCCTAATAATTAACGGATCAGATACCGACTCTCAGCAAGCGGGTATGATTCTGAGCACTCACGCTCCGAAGCTGCCAATCACAGGCATTATGTTTGACAAGAGAACTGCAAGATATCAGACAATTGGGTGGGATTGTAGACATGCCCACGAGATGCGTAGGTACCTCGCGGCCTGGAGCGGACCATGGTCTGCGTAAGTCAGTAAGCTCGCCTGCCTCGGCCAGCTCTCCACCCTGGACGGGCAGACTCGTGCTACTCGCTGGCTGCTTGCATCTCCTGTATTGGGTCCTAATGCCCCCTGCAGCACTGCGATCGCTGGACTTGGGTGATCTCGAGAGGCTCTGACGAGTACAAGTTGACAGCGAATTGAGTAAACGGGAAAGACTCAACGAATCAACTCTATCACAACTGCTAACTCCAACACTGTGATGCACAACAAAGATGGCGTCTTTGATACTGCCACAAAGCCATCATTCTAGCTCGAGTTCAATTGCACGCGTCTCTTCAGTTTTAACACCAAGTTTGCCTTTGCAAAGTACCAGATGCTGAGACCGAGGCTCATTAATCATTTTGGAGACTTGCAATGGCCGCTTGGAGGGTTTTCGTGTCTCTCCAACCCGATGTTGCGAGAGAATGGAAGATATGTTACTTTTGTGACGTCATTGCTGCAACCCGATACTGCAAAAGAATGGGAGATATGTTGCTTCTGTGACGTCATTGCTGCAACCCGATGCTGCAAAAGAATGGAAGATATGTTGCTTTTGTGACGTCATTGCTGCAACCCGATGCTGCAAGAGAACGGAAGATATATTGCTTTTGTGACGTCATCGCTGCAAGAAAATGAAAGTACTCCGCAACCTGAGAGCAAACGAGTTACTGATAAAATAACAGCTTATAATTCGAGAATTCCTCTGCACGTCGAAATTTTTTGATGTGATGCAGCGTAATTTTTTTGGCAACCAGCTTTCACTCAGAATTTGCTCGTCACTGAATACTGTTTTGAAGCCCTTGTATCTCTATTGGTATTTGCTTCATCACTAATATAAATGATGAAAATTTAAATGTCACCCTATGTGTAAGGGTAAAATCGTCAATTTGTTCTTCGATGAAAACTTGGAGAGGGTCGGGTTCACGCCAAGGACTAAAATACTTTTCAGAAATGTAAATGTAAGATCAGCCTATACATATCTGATATTTGAAGCCACTACGTTGATCAGTCAGTTTTAAATTAGGACAAATATCTTTTTCATAACCATCTCTTCGCACTTGAGTATTAAACTCATGAGCACATTTGGTATGTTAAGGAAACATGTGCCTGTCGCACAGCTGGAGACCAATTGCCTTCGAGTCATTTCATCAGAAGTACTCAGGATGAACATCGTTTATGGATGAAGGAGCGGGTGGCCAAGTCTCAGGTTTTAATACATCGATAGAAATTATTTTGTACTTCGTAAAATATTCACATACATTAAGCTGCAGTAAAATAGCGTTATTTTCGATTCAGAAGTGGGGTTTTCTACATTCTAGCGCGGTAACATGAACTCCCTGAAGAGAATTTCCTGCTGTCCTTCTGAGGAAATTAAATGGCAAATCCAAATCTAAATTTATTCTAATTGCTAAAAATGATTCGTACTTTTGAGACGCTATTTGAAAATTAATTTTTAGTGTAAATGTATTTGCTTACGTGCAGTTTGTTACGTTTATCATCCACAATGCGAATGTGACATCCGAATTAAAAAGTTGCACCCCATACGTACTATTCCAATTTTCGTCTCAAGATTGACTCAGTAACCACCGAACCAAACCAAAGACGAGCACATGGCTCTACATTACGGTGCTGAATATCTGAATGGGGTCTGATTTGTCAACGAAGTGTACAACCTACTTAAACCAATGTTTTTCTTGAAAAGCTCATGTCAGTGCAGAGTAAAGCCAAAGCTCAACAACTTATTTCATTCAGCATTCGGTGATCGGGAAGTGATGGAGTGACCCTGTAGTTTTGAAAAATGTTAATTAAGGCATTGTGCATGTTTTTTCTTCGAAATATTTCGCACACTGTCGGTAGTTGGTTAGCCATGGAAGTGAAGCTCCAGAGGATCACTAAATTGAGAGTTTCTCAGAGATGCAAACTTGACTGATTAATATCAATAACTCACTTATAATTTGACTCGTTAAATACTGAAAGCAGGATTTTCGATGCGTGTTGGAATAAATTTCTTATGTAGAAAATATTACTTATTTCTTAATTCATTTCTTATTTTTTCCTGAATAAGGGAAGTGAACAACAATTTTGTCTAAAATTGACCAATAGCTTGGTGGCTTATAATTCTAGTATTGAAAATACGAAAATTGGTAATGACTTGTTGTGGACCGATCACGCGCGAGTTCGTCCTTGACAGTAATCTATCGAGTTCANATTTCTGAAAGGAGGGTCTACTAGCGTTCTACAAAAAAATCGAAAGTACGCATATTGTACTGTCATCAAAGTTGGCGGGAACAAATTAATGACAGAGCGAGACAAGCGCTTTGCTCTCATAGCATGCTCATGACGTCCAATGTTTATGGATTGGCCGCCTTTTTAGTGTAAGCGAGCGCTCATTTGCGGCTCTTATTTTGAGACGCCGGCGATGAAGTTGTTCGCTTGAGCGATCACAGGGCGCCCGTCACCGGTCCGTGTGGGGGCCGCCTGCACAGGGTCGGCGTGGGAGACGAGCTCGGGCCTGTTGCTGCTCCAGTGTATTGTCCTGCCCTGGCCTCTAAGAGCTTATAAATTACGAGGTACCTCGAAAATGCTATGCCAAACAACCATAAACTGAACTTCGGAGATGTTGCGAACAGCCGCTGGGTTCTTACGATGCAGCGCCGGCAGGCACTCGAGCGCTAGCGCACAATGTGCGGAGGCGTGTGTTGCTGTTGCCGTAGAGATGGTCTGCAGCGAAAATGTAAAAGGATAATTATGAGCAAACTCAATCAAGATAGATGAAATCATTATTCTCGGGCTAACATATTGAGCAGCACAGGTCAAAAAGAAATCATCATCAGTGCTACCGCCACGCTAGCGAAGGAAGTGAGTTTCAGCTTCCATGGTCATTCAAAGTACTTTCCGCTGTTGAAATTGCATTAACAAAATTAGCTTCCAGCGTAGGCCAGTGGACAAATTGATTTACCCGAGAAGTTTTTTGTGGGCAGTTTGTGGTAGTAAAATCAAAATACGCAACCGCTGTACCGCCTAGCAGACGATGCAAAGAGCACTCTAGCTTAAAGTGAGTGCTCCAAGATCGAGTTACCCAAGCAACTGTTTGCTGCTTTGGTTTGACAAACCGCCTTGTTAAGAGCTGCCTTTCACTCACAAGAGATGGTCTTCTGTCAATAAGATGAGGGCCATGCGGCGAGGCACGTTAGATACAAGAAGAATGACGAGCTTATCGACGATATCCATCAAACCCTCCATTCTCGAGCCGTGCTCGAGAATTCGAGGATTAGTTTTGCGCTGTCACTCAAGTCTTCCCTAACTAGCTCATGCAGGGGCACTAATGTGTCCTAAACGATTATCTCAATTTTGGGAAATATGCTTGCTGTGATCAGAAGTAGTATTTTCAGCAAGTAATGACGTCTCATTTGGTCCCGAGTGAGTAGTTTCTGAGGGCAGTGTGGCAAAATTAGCCCATTTGTATTTCGTGAAAGAAAAAGAACATCGTGGCTGCACGGCAGAGACGCCCCAGCGCCTCACAATGGGCAGTTTAAGGCCGTCTTTGAAGCGTCCGAGTGCCTTTGTCCGAGTGCCTGCCCGTGATGGCAGGTCACACTGCTAAGGCGGGCGTGTGGGTCCTGATGTTGTGTTGAGACCTGGCCGCTGCTGCCTCATGAAGACGTACGGCGGGCGCCTCGTCTCCATTACGCTAGGGACAGCCCTGCCTGCACTCACCAGATTGCTGTCTTTACCAGACCCTGCTCATCAAAAAATTTAGTAAGCCAACTAATACATGTTTGTAAATCATGAGCTTTGATACTATTGGAATTCACGTAACAATATATTCAGAATCATGCTCTGAAGAAGCTTGATAATGCTGGCTAATTACTATGATTAAGTATGAATATCAACAGTAAAAACACGAAAAATAATAATGAGATACATATCATATCTATTTTAAAAAAAAGAGGAATGTTAGGCCAAGTATTAATATTGTTAACTTTTAATTCAACCCGAATTTGCGGATGCGTCCCCCCGTCGAGCCAGAGCTCATTCCCGTTCCTGAGATGAGTCGGGAATTTGAGGTCGGTGCCGCTGCCAGACTCCCTCAGTCTGGCCACACGCGTCACCGCCGCTGAGAGGCGAGCTGGGCACTAACGGAAGGAAGGCCAGCGCATTAGCAGCGCGCCTCAGGGCCACAGCTTCGGGGCGCACCTGTGCTGCAACAAGCACATGCATTGCAACAAATGCTTGACATATTTCAATATTCGGCTCGAAGAAAACTGCAAAACATTGCCAAGTTTAAAAAAGATTATCATCGACATCCCCAATGCCTCAAAAGCGCGGCATTGACATGCGTTGCAGAGTTGGGCCCTGAAATTTACGTTCGGTTAGCACAAACTTCAGCAACTTTGAAGGGAATTCCCGAAAGCTACACCAACACCCAAATAAAATTTCTTGAATAGGTTTAGTAAAGGGAAAACTTAACCCTATTATGAAAGTAATTAAGAAGGCTATGAGAAATATCTTGTTTCCATAACATTTTAATAAAATCTCATACTCTTCTTAATTACTTTCATAATACCCAGATTTGTTGCATGAAAAAATAAATGTTCCATTCCCACGTGGCTGTAATAAACCGTCGTGCCTGCAGCACAGGGGGCCACACTTGGGTGCAGCTAGACTCAGGGATGGTTTTTTGCAGCTCATAGGTCCATGAAAGAATTCTTGTTGTGGAAATTTCACTTCAAATCCAAAACACGGAAAAATATCGAAATTAGCTCGCAACAAGTGAACGCGCCTCTTAGTTTGAGCAGAGTACCGTCAGCAGGCCGCCACCGTCAGCAGGCCGCCACCGT
>VOMN01113452.1:0-13318 GCA_014899125.1 Orchestia grillus | reverse complement strand
AACCCTGCATAGCTCGACGACGTGGAAAATTTGGAAAAATAAGAAACAAATTTTTCAAAGGGTTAAAAAAACTGTAGTATTTAGCACGAAATTATTACATCCCAAAATGTTATTTGTTTTAAAAATCCTCTAAATTTATCTTTTTTACTGTGAACAGGCGAAAAATAAACAACTATACCAGCACACTCATCATGAGCACAATACTGAGTAATTTTACAATCGCGATTGAGATTCGCAAAGTTCCAGCTTCAGTTTCCAGAAGCAGGACTGGGTCTTGAAATTGACACCTAGGTCTTAGGTGTCAAGGATGTTCTACAGCGTGAGACTGTCTGCGTCAGAACATTTTTCTGGCGCACATGGAGAATTGCTGGTGAATTTCTGGTCGTTACGAAGACTATTGGTGGGCAAGACACCAGGGTACAACAGGTAAAGTACGATAACTCCATATTCAGGACACTTCAAAATATCCCAAGCACGTACCGAGAAGTAAAGAGTTCAAGCGTTAAGGTTGACCGTTACGACTGTTCGCAAATTTTATATTACGAGAAGGAAGACTGAATGAAGATCAGGAAATGAGCCAGATGTCACTATCGAGTTGACCTCTAAAAATTTCCTTGGGTGCCTGCCAGTCAAAAGTCGCTGTACCACGCTGTAGAGTTGAAAGTTCAGCCGCTGAAGCTTGTTGTTCTATTGAACAACATTTCTGATAGCCTTCACAGACTTTAAAGCAGCAAATTACATTGAATTCTTCAGAAAATCTGGCCCAAAAGTGCTGGATGCGGGCCAATGGGTGCGGCCTGTGGGGCACAAGATGGCGGAGGGCGTGAGGTCCCCTTTGTAGGGTGGTGGCTGGGCGGGGCCGTCCTTCAGGTGTGGGCGTGAGCCATGGGGGGCCAAATGGGGGCACGGGGGCCTGGGGAACACTGGTGAATAAAGTGACCTTAATGCTCAGGACAGGTCTGCCGTGTGATGACTCCCACACCATATGGACCTGAGATATAATCTAACGCGGACGAAAACTGTGCCATGCGATTTCAAGATTAACATTTTATGCATGGTCTAGACTGCAACATGATGGACTCTGACGAACGTTCAAGAAAACAATGGCATATTTTACACGACCGTTAACGCATGGAAACGGAAACTAACAATGTGGGAACGGAACTACGGAGGTGAATGGACCGGACGTGGAAGGCATGGTCAACACGTGAATAAATACACACAAAATCAGCAATGTTGCTTCGCGCTCTATAGTACGAGATTTGAAAACCTTGGAGCATTCAGGTATGAGTGAGTACACACACGGGTTACGAGATGCCAGAATGAAAGATTAAATGGTGACGAGGTACGAAATAAACCCACTTAAGTATATGAGCTGCTGTGAAGGCGATACTAGCGCTGGAGCAAACGCCAACATTGTTGACTTGTGCGAACGGAAATATCTATCGAAGCATGAAAATTTCAACGGTGGCAAAAACTCAGAATGCTTCAGGTGAGCATTTTGAGATAATTTCATGATGTGAATGATCCTTACTGGGCATTGGATTATGACCTTATCTAAAAGGGATATGACGTCACCAAAAAGGAATATGACGTCACCAACAAGGTGAAGCGCGGCAGAGGTTTGCTATAACACCGTACAACGTCATAGACCACCGTAGAACATCGTAGAATACCGTAGATCATCATAAAATATCGTAGAACACCGTAGAGCATGTTGAACACTGTTGAACACCATACAACACCATCGTAGGGCACCGTTGAATGCCGTAGAACACCGTAGAACTCCGTAGAACACCCAAGTTTTGCATAGCAGGAGCCCGCAATTCACAAGTCCATATATGATTCATAAAAGCTCAAATTAATGAAAAATTTTTTAAACCAAACGTTTTGGGTCTGGCCCCGCTTCACTAACGCACACAATTCTCAAACTCTACCAAGCCTCGGAACGACTCGTAACTCCTATTGTCTAATCTTTAGCCCTTGATGTGCATAGGTAACGCTTGAGAGGTAAAGCTTGCCCAAAATTTAGAATATTTACCAACTGAAGATTGTTTTTAATTAACAAAGAATAATATCAGGTCCAGTAGAGTCGCCCACCGCATAGAGCGCTAGATTGGTTCCAACAATCAAACGCTTTGTGTATAATCGTCCCACGCATAAAGTGATATTAATTAGAGCAAGCATCAAATAACATTGAAAATATTTTTCCTAAGAAGTACATAGAGCGCGTTGTAAGAAGCGTATATGAACGGTAGAGCGGCTGCTTGCTGGAACCGATGTGTGCAGCATGCTATGCAAGGACGACTGTAATATGAAATCTTTCTGAATAGGCTTGTGTTTATTTATTAAACACCAAGTTTCTTTGGAATACTCCATACAGAATTAAGGTGAATGTTCTACATAAGACTGAGCGTGAGTACAAAACAGCCCAGCCCTATTTAAAATTCTCCAGTGATAAATAAGGAAAGGCAACTCCAAATAAAAATTCCCCTGCTTTCTCACCAAGTAACGCAGACTCGTTTCCGGAATACAAAAACCTGCGAAGCTTCGTCAGTTGTCCGGTCATCTGCGACGCAAGTTGGGAACAGATTTGAGTTCCTCCATTGTTCTCACCGTAGCATAAGAAAAAGAGCTTACAGGTAGAGGGGGAAGAGGGGAAAGGCGGCAGGGGCCCGAGATGAAGAGAGCGCAGAGGGGCAGCGCCCCTCGAGGGGCGATGGCGGCGGCCACACCCACCACAGCAGCTCCCGCCGTCCACCAGGTGCTGCGAGCGAAGTGCAAATCTTGCTTAACATTTACCTTGCACAGGCGTGCTACATGACTTTAGTGTAGGTTGGCTCACTTATTGGTTACGTATGAGACTAAATATGCTTAAGTATATCGATGTATTTTATAGAATTTGAACCCTATACCGTCGGCAGCTGGGATATCAGAATTCGCTTTCACAAGTATGCTGATTATTTTTCTTGAGAAGTTGAAAAAAGACAGCCTTACTGCAAGAATATTTCAGTATGTAAACGGTTAATATATATCGTATAAATTTAGTTGCATTAGTTTTTGTTATATTGCACATGCATATATTGTTAGTAAATATATTGTAAAATTCCTACGAAAAACGATAATTTCAAATCTTTCTGTCATTTTTCAGTACTTTTTCGTCTTAAAGGAGATATAGGGAAATTTACTTTATTGCATTGCATTTTGCCACCAAAGAACATAAAAAGAAAAAATCCGACAGATAAAAATATAATTTTATCCAAGAATCAAAAAACTTATGAACAAAAAGGGATGTCTTAGAAAGTAAATAATTACCTGAATCCTTTACACACTGTGTAAAAAATATTCAGAACCACATTACGTTGTGAGGTGTTCCGAACAGCTGAGGTGGGCAGTTCATACAGTGTTCTCCCTTTAATATTTACGTTCTTAGCGTAGAATAAAATTTGCTAAAATCCTACATATTAGAGTTTGATTTTTGGTATCCTGAAACCAATCACTTCTTAAATAATAAACACAGATAATATTTTATAGGGAATAGAATGCACTTGCTCTTAACTTGCGTTTGTACACACTCTTCGCTGGCATAGAAATATAACCGTTCCCTGAATAGAATGTTAAATCGATTCCAACAAATGACTTCATTTTGTTATTTGTTTCTCATTACGCGCTCTATTTGCTTCTGATGACACCAATATTATTCGTGATATTTATGCTTACTCTAGTAGATGCTGCTCTAGGTGGGGGACAACTGTAGAGCAGTTGTTTGGTGAAGCTACACGGGATTGACTGTACTCATCTTCTGATAAACAATTCACAAATTGCTTTACGTCATGGTCGGTGTAAACAACCATAGGAAATTATTTAGTAGGAGCATGAACCTAACAAATGAAAAAAAGTAGTCCAGCATCAGACTTGGATTAAACTTTAAATGAAAGTTTGAGTTTAAGAAAAAAACGAGTTGCGAACATCGCTTCATTTCGTTATTCAAATTTTGAAAACTCACCGTTTTAGAGGTTGTATATAATTTGAGTACTAAAAAATGAGTCACTTTCAACAACGCGCTCTCGTTACGACGAGAAAGTATGTAACTCGACGCTACAAAATCGCGAGTGAACCCGAAAAGAATTTCATGCTGATTAGATGTAATCCACAGGCACCATAAACGTATACTTGAATCCGTATAATATTAAAAATAGCAAGTAAACGACAAGGTGGATTTTTTTAACATTTATTCGTCATAAAAATGTAGAAAGTACAGTCAGAATAAAGTGTATTCTGATGTAGCATTTGTTTTCCCATTGAAATTTCGAAATGGCTTCATTTTCCTCTTTAATATTCGTTTTATACCTCAATATTACAAAATATTTCTCATCACAAAATGTGTAAAATACGTTTATCAGCCTCTCATTTCTTAACTGCTCCAACTGACTTCAGAGCAGCAAATTAAACCTATTATGTTTTTTAATTTTTTATAATTGCCGTCCCATTTATTTCTTAAAGTTAGTAACTACTCTCTGTCTAAGCTCAAAGAGTATCGATGTGATCGCGTGCTTTTTTCAGCCGCCTCCCAAGCGGACATCCCTGATAAAACCAGAATCAATAAATTGCATAAAATGTTTGCCCGAGGACCACCAGAGAAGTGGACTGCCACTTTCCTGAGATTGACCTGATCGGAGAGATCGCATCCTTCCTCTACAACCTCAGTCCGACCGACCCTTGTGAGTGGACGTATTTGGTTGCCCTCATTTTCGCTCTGGTTGAATGCGAAGTTTGTTCTCATCATGGCTATGTTAGTACGATATTTTAAATGTACTATCAATATCTCGTTTCCTAAATATACACAGCGCTGATCAAATAAAAGATTTAGGTGTAAGAATAAAAGATAATAATTAAATACATAACTGGATAATATCAAGCCACCCCAAAACTGCACGTCTAGAATACACTGGGAATAAACACAATGGGCAGCGTGTCTGTCATTTGTATCTTGAATTAGAATGTAAAACCATTCTTATTAAATTTCCTTCAACAACCAGGTAGAAAATGGAAGTACCTTTAAAATAGAATCCAAGGTTCACTGCGATTGCTGCGAGGGAGTTATTCTCGCAATTTTAAGAAGGCGTTGACTTCCAAGCTTCCAAAGCTTCTACACCGTTCATGTGCAGACTGAAGTTCGATTTAGTTTTGTAGCGGCAGAGAAGAGTGAACTGACTTTGGCCCTCAGCAAACCTTCAGTTCGAGCCGATACCTGATATTTCACGGCTTTATTGCTGTCTTTGGTCAAAGCTTTGTGCGTCAAAGTAATAAAAAAATTGTAAAAAATGATAAGCATGTATACTAAGTGTTTTCGATAACTTAGAATGGACAAATTATTTTCTTCCGTATCATATTCAAGAATTGTTTACTTGAATTTAGGCTGCGCATGCCATCATGTCCACGACAGACATAAGTGGGCGTAAAAAAGAAGTAATTTCCTTGAGCAAATTCCACACACGCAATTCAGCCCGAATAAAAATGAAGAGTTCAATAGCAGTCACAAATAAGAACATCAACGCTCTTGCCTAGGGTTACGATGAAATTTCTGAAAAAATTTGAGACGTTCTTTGCATGATGATTTCTACGTTACTTCGTCTCGAAATATTCATAATTCCATTTTCTTTCTCAGATCCTCCTTTGAGCGATAAGTTCAGTTCAGTAAGCGTCACGTTCTTGAAATGTCATATTCGAATTAAGTACGTTGAACGTAAATAATTGTAATTTTTACGTCTTTACAAGACTCGTTCTACAATTTGTTACCGTTGTAAACAGCTGCCGATATAATGCCCTTATGGAGTAACACACTGCATGCTCACTGTTTTTCAGTGTTGGTGATTATGTTTTGAGTTATCCACGTCTTTTGCACGTAATTTGGTACACATTCATATCGAAAGACAAACGAATATCATCTGCACACATTTCACGGAAGGAATGATCTCGAGCCCTTGAATAAAGCGTTAAAGCATATTGTAACGGTTTACTGTGCCTCATTTCCGTAGCAAAAATTCTTCCACATGCTTCCCGCACCACTCACATTAGTTCAGGGTTTGTTTCAAAGTCACTTCATGTGATGCTTTTTACTAAATGCAGGTCAATGGGCTTCTTCTGGCCGGAACATTTCATTAAAGACCTGTGAGTGCTACTTACTTTTGTCCAATGTGTGCCGTAATGGACCGCGCTCATTGGTCATTTTCCAGTGCATTCCGGTCTCATGACTGGCAGATGCCCTCGTGCCTCTCACGGCCTACAAAGCGCCCACCCTCACAGGGCCTCACATCTTTTCGAGCCGGACTGTGCGCTGGCGTGCGCAATAAGCAATGATATTGAATATCGTTTGCTGTGCCCTCGTCTCAGCAAAGCCCCTGTCAAATATTAAATCCTACCTTCAATAACGGCTCACGTTGACCAAAAAGTCGACATCGAGCGAGGTCTTCCGCCTGCTGTAATATGAGAAATTCAGCTGCGTATCGACTTTCGTTGATACGCTCAGCCGTAAATATTCTAAAATGTCCTGGACTGGAAAACCCCTTCGACGACAACCTGACGTTGTTGGATATTCAGTAAAAACGGTTTGAAAATCATTAAAATGTGAAACGTTTTTGTTACCTTCGTTCATTACAGGTTTTATATTATTGCTTTCATGAATCAATTTAGGTGTAAGAGATATAAGGTGCAGTATCACTACTGTACGCAACCTGTGAATATTTCAACTGAAGTAACCCCAATGATACGAAAAGTCAAGAATGAGTGGAACAAATTTAGTACGAAAGGATGACTAGTGAGGTCATGTGCCCTCTCTCCCTCATCACTAAATTTGGATAACCTATCCCGAGCCATCAGTGTCAAGGAAGCTGCGGCAGTTCGATTATGCGTCGATTTTATAGCATTCACATTTAAATCGGACGCCACATGAGCGATATCTCACAATATACGAGCACACCTTTTCCCTCTCGGCCCAACACCAAATAGTCTCAGTAAATAAATAATGCCTATCCTTCGTAAAGGCAATGTCTCATAATTCATCAAGTCGTGAATGCAATAATACAGTAAGCAACATCTGAAGCAAGTACGATATCTACATTATCCGGAAACGAGCATTGTTAATCCACAATATCACGGAACACAACATTCACGTGAAAATTGCAACCAACCAAAAATGACCCAGAAAGAAAAAAACAATAAACTTCAGCGTAGAAGAATATATTTAACACAGAAATATTGCATACAGAAGAAGGATTAGTGTACGCAACGCATGAGCCGCTCACAGTCACCACTAGACTTCTCACGCTCACAGGATAGCGTGGCAGTGTACGGGGCTGCTGACTTCACGAATTGCAAATGGTAGGGCGTCCTATTTCATGAATTGCAAATGGTAAGGCGTCCTATTTCACGAATTGCAAATGGTCGGGCCTCCTATTTCACGAATTGCCAATGGTAGGGCGTCTATTTTACGAATTGCAAATGGTCAGGTCTCCTATTTCACGAATAGCGAATGTTAGAAATCAGTCAGAAATCTGACACTATTTGAGACTTTCGTGAAATGGTGAAGCGGGGTGCAAATTAGTGAGTTACCCTCTAAAGTTCAAAAAAATTTCATTAATTTGAATTTCATGAATGAAGGCCTCGTAAATTGCAGGACCCCATTGCACTTCAGATGGATGGCATGCTGCAGGAAATATCAAGCTGAGGTGTGAAGAAATTTAGTGGAGGTAAAATACGAAGTACTTCGGCGCAAACGCGATAATTCAGTGAGAGTAAAGTACGACGTACCCGTAGAAAATGCGGAAATTCAGCAGGCGTAAAATACGAAGTATTTTTGAGCAAGTACGAAAATTCAGCAGGAATAAAATACTAGCGAGAAAACGCCAGACAAATTCGCTAGCACAATGCGACTGGAGGATGACGGCGATCCAGCTCGCCCCGACCCCCGCATCTTGTCGAGGTGTGCAGGAGGGGCGAGCCAAGCGCCAGCCCTCAGGGCGCAACATTCGTTGCCAAGTAGGCAAACGATTTCACTCAGGCCCAATTTGCAAGCTGAAAGAATGGCCACTTCATGTTTGCATGAGAAAATACTGAGCATTTCATCAGTTATATGCTGCCGCGGCTTGTCCGACACGAACCTGATAATGAGGTAGACAAGTCGTTATTCATGCACGAAACTAATAATGGTTCACGCACAAATAAAAGAGGTAGATTCTTCTTGAATTTGGAAGTTATTCATCAAAATTAATTTTAAAGTAATAATAGAATCTACAATTTCAAACAAGAACAAATAATCTGATTCTACGATGAATAAACTATTTAATAATAAACAATTTCTAGCAGCACCTAGGAATATTACTAGCGGTTCTTCACTTAAACCATTGCACAAACATGGATCACACATGTGTGGATGCACGCAGCAATGTTGCACCATAACTACGCAAATGTTTACAGCTTAAATCTACTTCGCGATTGCACTGCACGAAATCGGCATTCCGACACAAAAACATCTAAAAATATCAATTCAAAAGCAAATACTTGTATTCAAGAAATCATGGTCATTTGCTACATTCATACAGCCCACCTTGTGCCCCCATATAAATGTTCTCTGAGTTTTATGAAGGACTTGGAAGAATTCAGCAGCAACTGAGAAAAATTCACGTCAACAGATTCCATTCATTATCATAAGCATCGTAAATTTCTAACACCATCATCATAACAGTTTGTGTAACACTACTAAGCTTATACTGTCATCGTCAACAGAGTTTCAACGAAGTGCAAGACTTTACAAAGGAAAAGAACATTCTCTGTGGTGATTCCACTAAAATTCTAAAAAATGCGCAGCTATCGTATCAAACAAACCTCAGCAATGCACGACCAGCCGGCTTTTTATTTTGACAAGGTTTCCCTCTAAAACCCCTTCATAAAAACGCGACAAGTTGCACACCCATTTACCTCTTCCAACAGGGTGAATTTTAAAAGCATAACATCGCAAAGAAGTTCAGCCTGCAAACATACACACCATTAACGCGTTTCCCTTGTACTTAAGAAGCGCTCAAAAACGTACCCAAGAGACAGAGAACATTTCAGCGCACAGCCATGGCGAAAGAAATTAGACCTTCAAGTCCAACAAATCGACGAGCCACTTCTTAATGAAAATTTTTACAAGCGAGACCATCAATTAGGAGGATGAGGTTAATGAAAATGTCACGCTCCCAAGGTAATGATATGGAAAATGTTTATATGAATGTAATCTTCCTTCTTCAGCAACCGGCAAACACAAAGTGTATTAAAATACAGAAGAGTAAACGAGAATCAGTTGAGCCGAAAGCATTAAAAAGAAACTAGAATAGTCGTTATATCTGTTGCAAGAAGCACCCCGGAATAATCATGGTCAAATACCATTGTTACAACAATTGCACAAAAAGTCACTGTACTACAACTCGGACAACGCTCTACAGGCTTCGGCAACAAACAATTCACAGTTGAGATACTGACGCAGATGGCTACGAAGTCTCAAGGTCGCGTGAATTGGGTCCAAATAGGTAACATACCATGTGTAGGTAATAGGTTATATACCATGTGTAGGTAATAGGTTATATACAATGTGTAGGGAATGGGGAATATACCATGTGTAGAGCGTTGAAGTGAAATTTCGTGATACTTCTTCAAGATCTGATAACTATATGTTGTTGAGAAAGAAGTCAATCGCCCCTAAACAGCAAGAGGATTTCCAAACTCATACAGAGCCTCTAGTTTATTTGGGCTTCCATAAGAATCTCAAGAACACAATCAAATATTTTCTGGAGACCACGAGCAGTCCAGGCCAGACTAGTAACATGACTTCGTGGGAAAACCATGGGGAAAAATACCCTCATGACTTCACTTCTGCATGACTCAGTCTAGTATCAGCTTTGACAGGAGCAAAATTGCGCACAGCATCGTAAGACACACCGTAACAAACGAAAATACTTTTATTTTGTCGACAAAAGCAATGAAAGTCAGAATTTGGAAGTTCGGTTTGTTATTCGAGATATGCGTCCCAAGAAATTAATCGAAAAAGCTCGAGAACATAAAGAAAAATTTACAAGGCAAGTTCACTAGTACGAGCGCACATTCAGTTAATTACGTCTGCTCATTCAAAATTTAAAAATTGTTAAAGAAGTGAATTTCATAGGAATGTTTTACATAAACACCTATAACCAATTTATCCGGATCTTTTGGAATCGTTTGACATTTAATGAAAATAAGAATTACTTAATAAAAACGAAAATCATTTGAAATAAAAGAAAACCTATACAAATCAAGTCTCATCTACAGGACATGTGACAATCGTCAGTCGTTAACTGACTCTTAAACAACTACTTAAATTGAGACAATTCATCTACCGAAAATGAAAAATTTCTACGGCATCACATGGTTACTTTAATACTGAAACAATGAAGTAAGGCGAAGAATAATCTAATGCATATACGCGTATATTGTTTGATTGTCCAGTACCAAAATACAGAAATGAAAATAACACTCTGTTGTTCGAATGCTCTCGTTCGAATGCGCTACGGAGGAACACCAACAGCACGCCACCGTCTCACGATACAGTTCGTATCATATTCCACGAATCTCAAGAGGCGCAAGTCACGCACAGTGACACTGCGTGAGAACGGAAGCGAGGAGCTGGGAACACCTCTACCGTGATCGCTAGTCCGGCCACGGTGAGGGCTCCGGCACACCACATCTCTCGGAGTCATCTTCATGCAATCGTTGAGTAATTGTACATTATCATAACCACATAAATTTACAAGCACGTATAAATTTAGCTGCCTAAAGGCACTTCATATTTACCTCAAGTAGTCACTCTCACAGACAAGGCTATATTCAATTTTTAAATACTGTAACACTAACTACAGGAATTACAACAAGAAATTTATTCACTACTGCCTTCAACAGGTAATAAATCTATCACAAAATTACTTAATCTTCTGCTCCCTTGTCGGTCCTTCCGTCTGGACACAAGAATAAAATCGCACAGCAAATAACACATGAGGAAAGTTTATTCAAAATCTAAATTCAAGCTTAAAACAGAACATTCAAAATGCGAAGGTACTTCAATATCAATGAAGGAGCTCTTCAGAAACAAGATTCGAAGAAAAAAACTAACGTAAATAGTAACGTGTAAAAGAAAAGTACTTACCCTCTGTAGAGGCAAAAATGAAGTGCGGACTGTGAGACAATGACTCGAAAATTCCGGACTTGATAAGCGATACACAAAATACTGCCGGCATACACTTGCTGTCAGTGCGTTGTCGCGTACAGTATAGAATGGACAAGGCAACTGGGAGCTCTAGCTCTAAGCGGTTTTTCTAATGCTGTACTTAGCATGTCCCACAATTGAGTGTAGAACTCCCGCAGTGAACTATTGACGAAAACAACCAAACCGCAAACGCGGCACACAACTTCACCAACGCTCTAGTCTCTGAGCCACCACAAGCTAAACAATCCCGGGTAGTGCATCAGGTCCACGCTGTGGTGGTCTAGGGCAGAGACTTGAAAAAATCCCTGAGAAGTTTTCACAGAAAATAATCCTGTACAAAAGAGCAGAACGTGTGAGATCGAAAATTTTAATACTGATTTCTCCAGCTGTATCGCTACTGAGTTGCATCACTGGAAGACAGCTGTTTTAGAGGTGGAGAGGTAGGAGGAGGGGAGCAGAGCAGCACCATACTCTTCCTTTAGTTCTGCCATCTTCTTCAGGTCCTAGTCGACCAGCATACACAGCTGGTGCCAGCTGGTGTCAGCTGGTGAGGTGGGACGCTACCACCCCGCCAGCTGAGGCAGGTCCCTGTAGAGGTCAAGGGCCTCAGGGTTGGCGAGGGCGCTGCGGTTGGCGACCGTCTCCCCGTGGATGGTCTGACGCACGGCCACCTCCACCTTCTTGCCGCTCACCGTGTACTGCACGAGGCCGTGTTGTGGTCAGTGCCTTATTTTATCTATGTCCACACATGGTATTGCCAATAAAAAAGTAGAAAAGAATGAAAAAATCTAATTTCAGTTCAATTCACGTACAAGACAATGGCTTTTAAATGTCCTATAATTAGTGGAAGGCACCAGCGAGCGGTGGAGAATGTGAGGTTTGAACTTCCTTCCCCCGAGGAAGCACTCCGCGACGACGTGAAATCAGCTTTGTGCGAGCGCCCGGGATCGAATGCCGGGACTTCCTCAATAGAAGGCAAGCGCGCTGTACACTGCGCCACAGAGCCCCCAGAAATTAAGAAGGAAATTTTCGGCACATCTAAGCGTGGAACCGAAAAAAAATTAAAATGCTACAGTAACTTCTATAAATACATACAGGAATAGAGACAGTCAAGTGTGCCTTGAGTCAGTAGGCCTGTTACAAAAACGTTAGTATTTTATAGCGCTTGGATTATCCTCAAAGAATGATTTCGTTCAGAACTTCGAGGCACAGAAATAAAAAAAGTTCGTATTCATTTCGTTTTAATGCACTTACGAACATATCAATAGACCTTTAAGGCCTCGTGAGCAGAAGACTTCTTATTAAGAGCGGCCGTGCTGGAAGTAAATAAGAAATATGAGGAATACAAGTAATCCTACTCTCTAAGGCTTCATTACGGAAGAGAGTATTAGCGTACGCCTTTAGAGAGTAGCTCAGGAGTCCCACTGATCTCCCGAGGAGTGCGAGTTAGTACCTGGAAAGAGAGGCAAGTCCCGCCAGAAAAAGCCCAAGGCCCCCCNAGAGTGAATTAAGTCTCTAAGCAGGTGCTGTCACTGCAAACTCTGCTGAGGCTAACGTATCAGAGTCTCAGCATTTTTATATTAGAATAAAGCAAGTTGAGTAGCAAAGAGATATGGTAAGAAAGCGTGCCAATGACCCCCTCATTGGAAGGATGAGTAAGTCACAACACGTGATTTAGTCTCACACGTTCGAATGAGTATCTCAGTTCACCGCCAAAAGTTCAAGCCCACAATCACGAACAAATTAACTTGAATCAAAATTTTATTTCCCATAATCAAGTCTGTGCTGACTAGTTCGAGAATACGTAGAATTTTGGGAGACAATATCAAAGAACGAACAGCGTTACCTAAAAGTAAATTTCAATAAAAACATAGATAAAACTACATCATAGTCACTTTCCGTACAATCCTTTCAATAATTATAAGAGAGGCTTGTCAGCCACACACGTGCCCACCACACGTGCCCACCACACGTGCCCACCACACGTGTCCAACACACGTGCTCACCACACGTGCCCAACACACGTGCCCAACACACGTGCCCACC